>CM022546.1:8887579-9030586 GCA_012273795.1 Dendrolimus punctatus | reverse complement strand
AGCCATCCCTCAGGCGGGAGCAGCCCGAGGGATATGTGTGTGTATGTGTTCCTAGTCCCCCTGCCGGGTGTAGGCAGGGGGGTGCGCCCTCTGGTGAGCCCTAAGCTTGTAGCCCCTTTGCCGATCTTATTGTGCAAAGGGGTCCCTAACTGCTTTGTGGGGCTAGCGTAGCGCGGGAGCGCACACATTAATATTGCTCTATCTCGCTCGCACATGACCCTACCCGCTCACACACTGTTCTCATTGTATTAGCAGTACGACTTGTTCATATTTGTAGTTAAGGTTACCGTTTCCAAAATTAATGAGTTTACTTCAGTTCACATCAGCACTCGACAGTAAATACTACTCTACTACAAGAGTAATAAACTAACCTGATTCTAACTTAATTCTTTGCTGCATAAAATTGACCTTTTATTAAAAATATTTAGATATTAGAAATATATTTTCTGCCACTGTTCACACTGGTTCACAAACTAAGTTTAAAATATTCGTTTAATAAATAATAACACTATAACTGTTCCTCTGGATCGTTATTTAATCAAATTTTACGCTACTGGTCTACTGATTGCTTGAAAATACTGCATACGTCAATGCCTTTTTATGTGTCCATTTTATAGATAATAATTAATTGTTCAATTTCATTACTTAGAAAAACGAAATATAAAAAAAATTATCATTTAAGTAAGAAAAATGTTTTGTTTTTACATTGTTTTACAAGATGTTTTTCCACAGTTTGACTTATTTGAGTTTGATTGTAATTTCAATTTTAATTAAATTATTCGAGTCATAGGGCGCCCTACACTACGTTTGGTAACTGACTGACTGAAAAATATGTGTGTCAGCTCCAACGCACGACTAAAATGTACTCCTCCTTAAGTAAAATTGTCTCAGTATATGCTCTAATACAGTGTTTTTCAACGTGTGGGTCGCGACCCCCTGGGGGTCGCGAATTCTCTTTAAAGCGGTCGCGAAGCTTCTATAGCGGAGTTGCAAAAGGTTGGGAAAGCTACTGCAGTTAAATATGCAATATCCGTAGATTAATCAAATTGCAAGGACACAAAAGTACTTTATTTTTATTTTTATAGAAATAAGTCATAGGACTTAATCACGAACATCAGTCGCCATATCACTTATCCTGCGTTGAATGGTATTGTCAGAGAGAGGTATATTGTTGAGTTTTTCAACCTCTTGTTTGCCAAACTTAGTCTCCGCCTTATCTAAAACCACTAAAATCAAATCTTGGTAATAGTATGAGGTTTTCCTACTTTAGCCACACGAAGAGCTACTCGATAGCTAGCCAGGAACGCTTTTTCATTTACGCGGGGTGGGGGCGGGGCAGCCGGCACCAGCCGTGGTCGTACGTATGCGCGTAAATTGCGTTATCTATTGGCGACGCATTCGATGTAAAAAAAATACGTACTTAATCATGAATGTATACTAACCCTAATTATGAAAATGAATAAATATGTTGGATTGAATATTTGTCTCAAAATAAAATACATGAAAAAAAGCAACAGGGGGGGCGAGATATTTCTTCATACTAAAGGGGCCGTGTCATGAAAAAAGTCGAAAAACACTGCTCTAGTAGATGGATGATATTTTAGATCATATTTAGTTGCATTAATGTTCGAAATTATAGGTACATATTAAAAAATGTTACGCCTTTGAGTTAAGGCGCATTATTTCAATCCTCATTTCCATATCGGGGGAAATTGTGTACGGGAATCCAACAAGTATCTCAGTTGATTTGACTGCCATACTATTTATTATTTACTATTATTGGTGATATACTATTATATCATATGAAAGTCCCTATCGTCTTAAGTAAATAAGCAGCGGCCTGCTGTTCTGTCACTAAGCAGCCTCAGGCGCCCTTCGCGCACTCAATTACGTCACAACACGTCCTGTCGTATGATTTGTTGGGAATTTTAATGAAGCTTTACTAATTTCTGGGGTATTATCTTTACAACAGTACAGCTTGCTGGCTTCCTGCTGTAAAGCCATTGTTGCTATAATCTGAGCAAATTATATTATTAAACCATGCCTTATAATTTTGTTTCCACGTGATTTTTTTCTTGTTTTTATTTGCAAAGTTCATATGTATAGGTAGGTAATTAAATTTCTGATTTTACCACAAAATTTATATGTACGTCTTGATATATCTAAGGTACTGTATTGTGTACGTCTTGATATATCTAAGGGGGCTGGTAGTGACGGAATTCCCCCTCTATTTTTAGTTAAATGTAAAAATAGTATTTCTAAACCTTTATATATAATCTTTAATAGGTCAATAAGAGAAGGCGTTTTTCCTGATTTATGGAAAGCTGCTAATATTGTACCTGTGCACAAAAAAGGCTCAAAATTAGTCATACAAAACTATAGACCCATATCCATTTTGAGTTCTATTCCAAAATTATTTGAGAAAATGGTTCACGACGTTATTTATGTTACAGTTACTTCCAACATTAGTTCCATGCAACATGGCTTCATTCGTAAAAGATCTGTAAATACGAATCTTTGTGAATTTGTCGGATATGTGTTAAATAATATGGATTCTAATGCCCAGGTGGATGTTATCTATACGGATTTTGAAAAGGCCTTTGACCGCGTCGATCATCATATACTATTAACCAAATTGCATAATCTCGGAATACAGGGCGATCTCTTCAGATGGGTTAAATCTTACATCACAAACAGACGACAGGCGGTAGTTGTTGGTGGATACAAGTCTGATTACGTTTGTATTCCATCAGGCGTGCCTCAGGGATCCCACTTAGGACCTTTATTTTATAACGCGTATCTTTTTGATCTAGATTCTTGCTTTAATAATGCTCGGCACCTACTCTATGCCGATGATAAAAAAATATTTATGGCTGTTCGATCTATAGAAGACTGCTTAAAAATTCAAGATGATCTAGACAGACTCTCCGAGTATTATAAGAAAAACCATATATCCGTCAACATAGACAAATGTGTTGCCATTTCTTTTACACGTAAAACTAAAATAATTAATTTTGACTATGTAATTAATAATACATCATTAGTAAGAACAAAAGAAGTCCGGGATCTTGGTGTACTTTTAGATTGTAAAATGAGTTTTGTTAAACATATAGATACAATTACTGACCGAGCTTATAAAAATCTTGGGTTTTTAATGCGAACTTGTAAGCCATTTAAGAATATGAAATGTTTGAAAATGATATATTACGCTTATGTTCGCAGTCATTTAGAATTTTGCAGTACTGTATGGAGTCGTAATTATTACACACATATAAACAAAATTGAACGTATCCAAAAACTTTTTGTCAAGCATTTAAATTTCAAGTTTAATAAACATTTCAATGATTATACTGCAGCTTGTCTACATTATAATCTTATACCTCTTAGTGAAAGAAGGCATTACCTCGATATGACGTTTTTGTACGATATCATAAATTCTGTTATCGATTGTCCCGCTCTCACATCGTCTTTGAATATTAACGTACCACAGCGTTACCCTCGAAATTGTTCCTCATTCAAACTGTTTGCTACCCCTGTTTCGAAAACTAACTACGGACAAAATGAATATCTGCGTCGTTGTACAAATACCTTCAACAAATATTTTAGTGATTTAGACATTTTTAATACTTCAAAATTAATTTTCAAGTCATTAGTCGTTAGTAAACTTATTAATAAGATTGAAAAGGAAAGTAGTATTTGTATTTAGACCTAACAATTTAGTTGTGTTTAGTTTCCCCGTCAGAATGTTTCACAGTATTAGATATATTAAGTAATTTATTTATTTTAGTGTAGTGTAACACACCATCTCCTATGTTCTTTTTTCTAGATTATAAGTATCCAGTTTTGGTTAAGATTTATTGTATGTGTTGTTAAGCCTTCAAATTGTGGATATACTGTCGGATACTTTTAATAAATAAATAAAATAAATAAATAAAATGTATTTTACTGATGTAGGTGTGAGTAGATTTTTTTGTTAGTACTTTTATTCATACAGTTTCCCCATTACATGTTGTTACGAGTTGCAGGACTCGAATTAAAATGCAGTTAGAATTACTATAGTGTTTATTAGAACTATACTAACACAGGTACAAATATAACTGAAGACAACCAGTCCAAACGTAATGCACGATTCAATAACACGCGCTAAGTACGTCACTAAATAGATTACTGAATATACACAAGTCTTGCTTCGCACGTGGTTATCGCTTGACTGCCCCATCTCTCAATTGGGGCCTTGCTTTATACTGCACGGATGCAATATGTGAACCCGACCACGTGGACGGAATTTATTAGAATCAGTTTATACTTGTAAATCCCAGACACCTGGCAGTGATCACAATACAGCAATAGGCCGAAAAAGATTACAATATACAATGTGCTGTTTTTAAATCACAAATTTTAAACACAGAGTAAACAAAAGAAGTCCAAATGTCGAAAGGTAATAAAATGCAAGTGTGAATTTGTCTTTGTCGGTCGTAATAATATTATGCTAGATACCTTAATACATATCTATATCATATTACATAAATAAACACACAAAAAGTGCATTAAAATTAAAATACTTCTTAACGAATAATGATAAGTTTTCACTTAAAGATCTGTTTTAGAAGTCCTATTAATATCAAAAACAAAATCATTTGTGAGAATGGATGAATATTTTTTACGCTTTCACGCGATAACTACTGAACAAATTGTGATGAAACTTTACAATAAAATACCTTGTATAGTTATATCAGAATATTTTTTTATATGAGTTAGGTGGCGATTAGTGCATGGCACTGGGTGACTTAGATAGATAGATAAATAACACTTTATTGTACACCATTACAGAAAACAAAGATTAACTTATAGCTTATAAATATTCTAAATGTGCACAATGGGCGGTCTTATCGCTAAGAAATTATCTCTTCCAGACAACCCTTTTTTTTTTAGCTCGGGGAAATCCGTTTTAGGACTAAGCCGCGACAGGCACAGAAGCCTGGGGGGATGTTCGCGACCCGTGTGAGTGTGGGATTCGCCAGATCGGGTGGCACTAGTGTGCCCAGTCAGAAATGGTGCCACGCTATTGCCACTCCCCAGTTAGGGATACCCACTAAAACCCCTGGGTATTCCGTCCTGCGCCTTATGCCAGGACTACGGTGCAGCGGGCTCCCCAATTCCGCGTACCCTGGTAGGCGTGGGCCTCCCTCACTAGGCCTCTTCCAATGCCAGGGGACTAGTCCCCCGGCCACAACTAGGTCTGATCCACACGTGGGGCGGTCTGTAACACGCTCCACGGGAAGAGAGATGAGCGCGCGTGGAACACTCGCGCTCTCATCTCGACGGCATGTGCGGGTGAGTGAGAACCCCTATACCCCAAGGGGCCCCACCCGCGCCGCCCGCTTACGGCGGCCGAAGGTGCCGACCTCCGGCGTCGGCACGTCCTCCTTTGGCGGGAGCGGAGCACGGAAGTACGCTCACGCTCCCGTTCCGCCTCCTCCTTCGCAAACATGACTTGCTCGCAGAAGGAGGAGACGGCGCATGGTGCGTACCACGGCCGGGAGCGAGGTGTCAAGTCTGGTGTGAGCGACGAGCTCCCGGCGCTGCTCCGTCTAGGCTGGACACTCCTGGAGTGTGTGCAGTGCTGTGTCCTCGTCGTCCCTGTCACAATGGTGGCACCCTGAAGTGGCTTCACGACCGAGGCGACACAGGTACCTTCCGAAGCAACCATGCCCCGTGAGGACCTGTGTCAGCCTGAACGTCAGGGTGCCGTGCCGTCGTCCTAGCCATTCGTGCAGGACGAGCCTCTTCACCTCATTGGTGGCGGGGCCCGCGCTGGGGCGTCTTAAGCGATCTTCCCAGACCCCCATGGCTACCTGGCGGAGCTCCGACAGGCACGCCTCGATCTCGCGAGGCGCGGGTCTGGTGACCCTGGCCAGGGCCTCTTTGCGCCATGTGTACAGCGACACTAGGACCCTGGCTTCCAGGTCCCATGGGGGGATCCCCATGGCGAGTAGGGAGCCC
Organism: Dendrolimus punctatus; assembly: GCA_012273795.1. Taxonomy (NCBI): domain Eukaryota; kingdom Metazoa; phylum Arthropoda; class Insecta; order Lepidoptera; family Lasiocampidae; genus Dendrolimus; species Dendrolimus punctatus. The sequence continues at coordinate 9,024,583 of CM022546.1, read as the reverse complement.
GCTTGGAAGGACACCGTACGGTATCCTCTTATTACCCTGACGGCCAATATTCGTTGCGCTTGACGCAACAGCGCCGCGTTTTTGGCCGTCAGGCGGTCTGACCATACGGGGGCCCCGTAAAGGGCCATCGTTCCAGACAACCCTTAGATAACACGCGTCATTACCAGTTGTGCCACCCGAAAACGGGCAGAAGCTTGAGGGCACACGATACTATTATCTATATATGATTAAGTGTTTAATACCAATTTTAAAGCTAAACGTAGACAAATTCACGGGCGACCAATAGTCCTGAATAAAAAACGACATGACTATTACAAGAAGGGAGTTTTAGCTACATTTACCATCCTCACGATTTGTACTGAGAACCGAGAGTTTGACCGGTTCCCGCTCTCAAAAACCTTAAGCATATCATTATTAGCTTGGTAAAATTCTCAGACGCGAAGGCAAAATTTTAATTAAACATTAAATACAAAAGCATGTTGCTGCCCTTTATCTTTTCGAGAACAATGAATGCAACAATCACAATCAACGAGCCCTCGTGAGCTTACGGGACATGAACAGCCAAAAAAATTTAGTTAAGAACGATAAATATTAGGTGTTTAAGGTTCTGTACTGATGATTAATCTTATACTAATATATATAACTGAAGAATTTGTTTGTTTGTTTGCTTGAACGCGCTAATCTCAGGAACTACGGTCTGATTGGAAAATTCTTTCAGTGTTAGATAGCCCATTTATCGAGGAAAGCTATAGGCTATATACCATCACGCTATATTCAAATTCAAAAGTTTCTATTCAAAATAAGTTCCACTGGAGAACACTTTTGAAGGTCATATATATAGGTTAAAATTTAATTTTACTTCCTAATCTATGTACACCGCTTCGCAACGTGTTATTGCTGTTAAGGAGAAGAACCGGCAAGAAACTCCCCAGCAACACGTCTGGCTAAAAATTGTTGTTCTATTTGTATTTCAAGTCCTTTTTTAAAGTTTTATATAGAACTATGTTCCAGAATGTCTTTTGAAGAATTAATGGAGTTGTAGCAAACAGTGCATATGCAATAAGACAGAGCGCAATAAAAAGATAGAAAATGTTATTATAGTTATAAATATAAAGACATAACTTACTAAATTTTAGTTGCAACATATCTCCATATATTCCTTACAAGGACTATTGCTAAGACCAATAAGAACGGAGCACCAATGAAGAATGTTTCAAAATCGGGGGTATTTTTAAATTACTTTTTTTTACTATTCCACGTGAACGAAGTCGCGGGTAGAAGCTGGTACTAGGATATGGCCGCGAATTCGTCATAAAAAAAGAATGTAGGCTATCGTTTTAGTGGAAACTGTATCGGAATCGATTTTTGATAATCTTTTTTTCCTGACTAAGGAAAATGCATCGCTTGGGCAGTTTTTCAGATATGATATCCATTTTGTTACAATATCATATGAGAGACATCACGAGGAAATAACCGCTATATACGGGTAAGTGCAACGTGTTTATATTCTCTTCAGTATGAATGAATGTAAACACTTTATTGTTCACCTGCATTCTTCAAAACTAGATACAATAAATGTTGAACATAGGGCGGCCTTATCACTTAAAGCGATCTCTTCCAGGCAACCCCTTAAAACTATTAAAACATGACAGTGGAGGTGTAGACAATAAATAAGATAAAATATTCAAAATATATAAAATAAATTTAAAAAAACATATACTATATTAACACAGTAAATACCATAATATGTACAGAAAAGCAGCACTATTATACCTGAGAGGACCAAAAATAATTAAAAACCATGATTTTAAAAGAGGATACTGACTTAGCTTATCTGATGTTGAGTGCCAGTGAGTTCCATAAACGGACAGCCTGTACTGTGGGAGTTGTCAATGAAGGAAGAAGTGTATACGTATGTAGGTGTCATTAAGGAGACTCCTGTACACACTTCTTCCTTAAGTATACGTATCTTCTATATAAAAATGAATCGAATAATGTGTTGGTAAACGCATAACTTGAAAACGAGTTTACCGATTTTGATGAAATTTTGTGTGTGTGTTTGAGTGGGTCCCTGGATGGTTTAGATCCACAATTGGAGCCGGTAAGTGGCGCTGAGATCGGGTTCTAGAATCCTCCTAATCACCTGGACCGATTATGGTGATTTTGTTTATGTGTTATTTAACAAAGTCTTTTAGGAATTTAGAAAATATGGCGGTATGAAGTTCGCCGGGTCAGCTAGTAACTATACAAATATGTCGGAGAAGGCCTCGTTCTCACGACATCTCATTTAGTTATTTCACGTTTAGTGGGCGTAATCAGGGTAAAATGCGAGCATAAAACACATGGCTAACGGTTTATACACTTTTCATTTAGATTTAAAACACATTTTAACATAGTTTAGACCGAGCAGCGGGTTCAGGGCACCCCTCATACTTCAAACTTCAATACTTTCTTTAAGATTCTCAAAGGTTCAACTCGACCTGTTGCCACCAACCAAATGTGTCACAAAAACTCCTCCGTCTACCGAAGTAGATACTATTAAAGTATAGAGGGGGTCTGACCACTCTCCGAGCCATATGCTCTGCTCTGATTGGTCGTTTATGAAATTACAATATTCATAACTTTTATTAGGTTAGAACGATCTTTAAGTTATAGAAACATTTAACAAATAAAATAGAATTAAGAATTTTAAAAGTAGTTAAAATGTAAACAAATAATATTGTGCGTTATAAATACAATCAACAATTATCCGATTTATATCTTCCCTCCGACAAATATATTATACTTAAGGTAACATAGACGGAAATTTGTCCAGTAAACCAAAATGGAACCCTAAAAATAAAGAAAACGTGACCCAAATTGTTCTTTTTTGGCATACAGATCCGATAATGGGCGAAATTTGCCGAAAGCAAGAGAATTTTTTGGGTCAATTTGATTTATACACGTTTTGATACAGATCCGCGTGAGGCAGGTTTTTATGGTACAACAATAACACACAAAATGATGAGGTGTGTGCAACATATACACCTACTTAACAAATGTTGATATATAAAGAAGATATGTTTCGGTTCATTTTGTCATACATACATATGTAGGTTATAATAATTTTTTTCTTTCACATTTTATTAAAACAATTTTAAAATTACATACTATTGAATACAATGTAAGAAAACTTAACTTATTTGTGTAGTATTCTACCCATAGTCCCTCAAGACTATAAGTAGAATACTGAGCCCAGATCACCGTCTTCTATGGGTAAGGTGCCTAGAAGGCTGGCTACGTTTCCTCGCTGGATCTCCATACTGATCCGTTGACCGAGGTAGGCACCAGCCCTCTGATCACCTGAAGAGTCGAAGAGTCGTTTTGATAAATTTTGGTAGAGGCTCATGGCCTCAGGACCCCACGGTCCAAGTGTCTCGACAGCAAACGGCACAAACATATAACTCTCACTGAGGGTTGCATATTTGTGCCGCTTGAGTGATTCCGCTGTTTCCGCCGCCGAACCGGCCGATCTAGACGTGTTTGGTAAATGGGATGCGGCCAACGTGTCTACGCAAGTCGCATCCCACACCAAAGGCTTGCCACGTTGCCAGGGAATTAGAGTCATTCCGTCAGGGCGCCTGCCCTATAATAAATAAATTCATTTTTATAATGTTAATGTATTGGTATATTTCTTTTTTTATATCTGTAGTACAGCAAACATGCAGACGGCCCACCTAATAGTAAACGGACACAGTTGCCTATGGATGTTTGCAACACCAGAGATGTCACCAATGGGCTGCCGACCTCGAAAAAATTCTATGACACCTTTTTTAAAAACTTCATATCGTAGCGTTGTTTCTCTTGTTCTGACTGCTATTTTTATTTCTTGTTCGTTGTCATTACACCTTTGCTCGATTTTTTTGTTACTATCATTGCCAGTATATTCATGAATATTCAAGTTTTAGAATAATCTTTAAGCAAATCGTAGATATGTGAATGACGCCTCTCGAATTTCTTGTGTGACCTTAAGATACTAGGTACTTTTACTACCACACATAATTATTCGCTAAACGCAATCAATATTCTACAAGTATGTTTTATTATTAATAACGAAACTGATTTAGTAAGAACAAAGGAAATATAGTTTACCATCAAAATAATAATATATCCATTAAACAGGTAGCTCTGTAAGGGCGCGTTCCCACTATGTCGTAACGATTAATTTATCGTTGGACGACTGTCGTCTCTAGCTGTTCCCATTATAAAGATTGTTTGTCGTCAAAATTTTATCATTTAGTGACTATCGTATTTAGCTGTTCCCATTGGATCGCGACGACATTTTATCGTTTCACGGCAGTCACTTTATCGTTTAGACATCATCAGCAAGCTACAAATCTACAGTCGCCTATACGTTCTCTTGGAGATCAGTAGTCAGAGTAAATATTAATAATGTATTACTTTTTGAAAAGAAGGAAGATGAAGCAAGCAATCGTGGCTACAATAGATTTGCCGTCACCATTTAGTCGTAACGATTTTTTATCGTTTTACGACTGTCGTGCTGTCGTCATCACTGCAAAAAATGACGTAGACGACAGTACATCGTATAAGCCACGACACTTAAAACTACACGATTATCTGTCGTCACGACAAAGTGGGAACGCGCGCTAAATGTGACATTATTTAATTTGAATCCTTATTATCATAGGCTTAAAGATGTATATTGAGAGATACAAAAAATAACTTTCAGAGTAGAAAATGCTCAGTGTAGTCTCACACAGATTAGAATATAAGTATTCTTATATATTACAATTTGTCGTTAAAACAAGATTCAAACTGGTTTTAATTGCTAATAACTTACAATTACAGGGTTGTAACATCATTTTTTGATTAATTTCGAATAGTTTATGTTGTCTGGATATTGCACAATGGAACAACGTTTAACATTCAACTCCCAAATTTTTGTCCACATGTATGTCATTCTAAAGATCCAATCAACGCTTCGGTGTACGATCTCAATATTAATGTGTGGAAGCATTAGGACATACGTATCTTATGTGTTTAATTAATAATTGTATGATCTTAACTATCGATGTTACAAACGTCTATAGGTGATGCGTACCACTTTTCATGAGCTGGGCGGTCTCACTGCTTGCCAGCCTCGCAATTAATAAGACATGCGTTTATTTACATACTTTGGTTGTATGAAGAAAATAATTAAAGTATGTACATAGATGAAGCAAAATATGTATGTCAAAACCATAATACCCAGCATCTCTGCCCACCTATGAGAAATAAGCGTGAAAACATATATGTACTATAAAATATTTAAAATAAAAATATTTTTACATGAAAGACTGTCACCTGATCTCATTAAACAAAACCATTACCTTAGTTTATTATAAAATATATATTGATACGACCGACAAAGACCAATTCACACCTGCAGTTTATCACTTTCGGCATTTGGACTTCTTTTGTTTACTTTGTGTTTATTTTTTTTATTTGAAATAGCCCATTGTCTATTGTAATCTCTTAGGGCCTATTTTTATATTGTGACCACTGCCAGGTGTCTTGTGTTTAAAGTACAAGCTGGTTCTAAGAAATTTTTCAAGCGGTCGAGAATTGTGTCGAGACATATTGTTTTTGACAGTATAAAGCAACGCTCTAACGGAGGGGTGCGGTAGTAGAGCGAGAACCACGATCAAGGCGAGACTTGTGTACATTCGCTAAGCTATATAGTGACGGATTTTGCGCGTGTTATTGAATCATGCATTACGTTTGTACTGGTTTCGTCTAGTTATATTTTTACCTGCGTTATACATGTTTGTATAGTTCTAATAAATTATATAGTAATTCCAACGGCCTTTTTAATTCTAATCCTGCAACTCGTAACAATATTTTTCTATTTTCCTTTCTTAACTTAGCTGTGTACTGTCCACATTGTACTGTTTTTCCTTTTTTATTTTACTTGTTATTAATTTAATTATACCTAGACATAAATTGTTAAAAGTATCCTCTCAGTCCAGTTGCCTAGAAGAATGGCGGCCTTATCGCTTTAAGCGAAAAGGCCGCCATTTATTATTCCGTTAAATTATTGTCATTATTTATTCTGTAATTGTTTACTTTGGTGAACAATAATGCGTTTTCTATTCTATCAACGTCAATTAACTATTCAGTTATTTTGTTATGCAACCCTGTCTAGTAGTCGCCATGAAGTCGCAGCTTATGCTATTTTTGTTCCCCGCGACATTTATGAATGCACCCGCGCTCCTATCAATAGTGGTTCCATTGATAAATGCGGTAACCGCACCACGGCATTGCAAATGTCATTAAATATAACCGCACGCAGCTTAAATGGTCATAATTGCGTCTATATTTCGAATATTTAGTTATAGCTTTATGCATTATCTTATTGAATTGCCGGTTTTTAGCGAATAGTAGGTATTGCTTGATTTGACTTCGGTGTACAATTCAACGTACATACGTATTGGTGATGCTGTGTCTTACTAACCGGAACCCAGGAAGTTGGTCAAATTTAACTTTCAAGATTCCACCCGAACTTACATACATACACACATCTTTTGCAAGTTAATATAAAGCTTGTAAAGTGTCATGATGAAACATTTTTTTTAAGCCGACCAGCACGTTGGTAACATCTCCGATGTGTTTTATTGCTTGCTGTACTCCACAAATTGATCGTAGGCGTCGTTTTCATGTCCACGGATATATTTCTTTTTTATGTTCTTTCTATCATATACTTCTATCAATTTTTATTTGAATATTTCCAAAAACAAACCTCGAATACGACCTGAAAATCATAATGAAGGCGTCACAATTTGCCCCGAGAACAATTTCCTTTATTTCCGGTATAAAATTGGCCCAAAAGGGAATGCCGCAGGATATTGGCTGTTAAAGAATTTTGCACTCTTTCATACACGATATATTGATTGACACTTTTATTAACAAGTGTAAATTAATACACACAAATATAATCATATAAGGTTTTTTGATTGTCCCTTTGTTTATGACAATCTTCACAATAGTTATACCCCTTTGACAGCCACTGTAGTGTAGGTTTATAAGCGTTGACTCGCCATTAACTAGAACGCAGAGTTCGTGGGTTTTATTTCCGTCAGGGTCAAAAGGAAAAGAAGTATATATAAAAATTGCCTAGCTTGAAAATATAATGTGTGCACTGTGTGTTTGTCTGCCAATTTATGAAGTAAATCTTGAACCTGATCTTCAGTGTTTTAGCACCGGGAAGGCTATCTTTTAGATACTATACTTAACTCATCTATATTATTTTTATTAACTAAGCAAGTTGGATTAATTTAAGTTATTTATTAAATATCTTCTATAACGTGATCCCTAGTTTTTGATATGTAATAATTTGTTTGCTTTAAATTTTAGATTCTTTTTAAACAATCATGCAATTTGTTTATTTAATTTAATTAAACAGCGAAATATCAAACAATAATATCTTAAAATATTGTCTGGCAAATCAAACCAGTATGTTATCATTGGGAATCATAATCAGCAACAGGAAACAACAATGCTTAAGCTCTGTACCTCTAGAATAGAACGGAATGTTCACACGGTACAAGATATTGTACGCGCACGTACACTAGAAGTACAAAATTTTTAGAGAAATGTGGATTTTGAGCTACCACAAGAGTTATTTTTACGGGTCTGGTCTTAAGAATTTTATATACAGACTCCCAGAAAAGACTGGGAAGTTGTTAAATTTTTCGTTGCTCCTTCATCCCCTGATTTATATATACTACTAGCTGTCCCGGCAGACGTTGTCCTGCCCTGAAGAAATAAAATTTTGAATCCGATTGCAGCGCCATCTACAGGGTCCATTGAGATGTAAGCTATCCTATCTTTTAAGTTGGATCAAACTGCACACGGTGTGCAAATTTGATTGAAATCGGTTGAGTAGTTTAGGAGTCCATCGCGGACAAACATCGTGACACGAGATTTATATATATTAGATATGCACCTGACACTTTTTGTCAGCACTGTGACATTGGCAATATCAACGCTGAAGGTTATAACCAAAGAAGATGAAGTTAATAATTAAAACATTTTTTTAGGCTGTATGAACTTTTTTGCCTGACATTATATAGAATTGAACAATAATATTTTATGATAAAATTGACCTAAAAATTAACCATGCATAACGTAATATTCTGTCGTACTTGATGAAATCTTTTCATTTCTCTATTATCGGTTTTTAACATAACGTATGTCGGCCTGCCTGTTTTAATTTTTAAGAGCACATTTGCAAAGTGCAAATTTAATTTTTGATATAGTACACAATATATTAAATCAAAATATTAGTATATAGTATATTGTATTCTACTTATAATACCTAAAGATAGTTAGTAAAAGACTGAGCCCAGGTCACCATCTTCTATGGATTTTTACCCAGAAAGCTGGCTACATTATACCTTGTTGGACTGCCATACTGATCGTTTGTCCGAGATAGGCACCAACTCTCTGATCATCTGAAGTCGATGAGATGATTTTCGATTAATTTTTGAAGCCCTTTTCTTTTATAATTTAGTTTAAAATATTTCAGTACGATTTGTATAAAGTAAATTGATTTTTTGATATCGTACTTCCTCATTTAACATTAAAAGATCCGGCTTAAGTTTTTAGGCAGTTTTAAGCAGCAGAATGTCAGTTATGTTGGTAACCGTAATTACTGTGACGCCCATACACACCAAATCATGTATAAAGGATTACGTATTTTTCAAGGCTATATACGGCATGAACCTTCTGTAATTGTCTCTGCCTTGTTAGCTTAAGCCGGGGCATGTGCAACAGTGCAATCGTCTAACAATAACTTAAGCCTCATCATCGACCGGCTTACTTATTTCATAGTGTTGCGATGCATTCTGATTTTATTGTAGGCTCGTATTTTACAGGAAAATTACATTTACAACCCATGAGTGTTATTGAACAAATACTTGCCTTTTTTATATTTTGTAAATAATAATAATAATTCTTAGCTGACCTTAAAATTTTAATCATATTAGACGAATTCATGAAAGTGAATCAATATGGTAAAATGGTATAGATCTGAAAGAAACGATGCTCAATGATATTGAACCTTTTAAGTTAATGTTTATATGGATAACTTTGGTTGACTCATGCAAATTGAAAGACAAACATGAACCGTCTAAAAGCGGCCTACATGTTTTCTTTACTGTGGCAGGGGCCTATAAGAAAGAATTTAATCAAGTATATCCACAAAACGTACTCAGCTACTAAAATTATTTTTGAAGCTCAACAATCTTGATCTTTTTAGCGATTTCTATTTTATTATGTAAAAGTTATAGGAGGAACCAAATTTTAATGACCTTCAGCTTATTAAATTCATTATGAAGTCATTACGAAACATTGCTGTCCTTTTTCAAGCACTTTGTGATATGTATAATAATGAATTATATGGAGAATATTCCAGCCCCTAGTTACACATATGATAGCCATCCTTAATCTTTATTTTTTACACTACACCTTCATGTTAAATTTAATCCACAAGGACCCCGTGGCTTTTAAGATTAATTACTGTGACAAACAAATAGACGGACATAACATTTTCATAAGGGTTAAATTTTAGTCAAAATGCCTACGGAATAAAAACATAGCAATAAAAACACACCTAAAACGTTAATCGGTTCATAATTAAATTGTTGCAAGCTTTTTTCTGTAAATTAATTATTTCTCAACAAATCAATTATAGATTTTTACACCACATTCCACTAAGTAAAAACTACTACAATCTCAATATTAATACCTAGTAAATAAACCTCGACTTGCCACTTAATTTTTTAGTATCTAACTTGATACATTTGATGTTGTAACAAGCAATGTTTATATTTCAATTAGCTTATTACCTACGTTGAGTCTTAATTGAAGTAATACTTAATAAAATATACTGTACAAGGTATAACATGGTATAACTTAACTGGATGTACTTAACAAATCTAATACTTTAATGATTGCACTTGCGTGCAGGCTTACGAAGTTTGTTGTCTGGTGATTCATAAGCGGGGAAGAGCGACATATATATTATAGAATGCTCTTTTCTGGTATAAAGGATATATCTTCTCGTCAGGTAAGGCGATGTGTCTAGAAGGCCTAGGTGACAAATTCTTTCTAACTGGACTCGGCTGCATAGTTGCAGATGTTAAAAGTCAGTGATACTAAGCTTGGTAGATATCATCTCTGTGGGAGGAAAGGCGTTTAGCCTTGGAGTTGCGTGGTCAAGAAGGAGTCAATTTTTTATTGATGAAATATAGCAGACAGGCAGCCGGCCCCTAAGAAGGGTTCATCCATAAATTATGTTTCACGTTATGGGGGGTTGGTGACGAAGTGTGACATTGTGACTAGGAGTGTGAGGGGTTCTAAATTTCATGACATCATATTTCAAAATATAATATGAATAAGCTTTACAACACAAAATTTGTACTATTAAGGAAAAATTTAAAAATATTTCCAACTCTATCCAGTATGGGCACAGTGTTTAAATTATTAAAAAAATAATTTAAATCGAAATGAATCTAATTACGAAACTGCTGTTTTAATGTAATAATTTCTTCATGTAAAATTGCAAATTATGTGGAGGAGCCTCACGAAGCTGTGGCAAGGACGGGGATGGGCTAAAAAGTCATAAAATTCATTGAATCTACAAACTTCTTGCATTACGTTTGAACTTGTTGTGTTCGGTTATATTTGTACCTGTGTTATACGTGTTAGTATAGTTCTAATAAACTCTTGTGACAAGACTTATAAATACCTACACAATCATCATTAAGCAAATTCCTGTCAAAAAGATATTATTATCCTAAACGCAATAAAACCATGGATAAGGCTAAAATATGTTATAACCACGCCCTCTCATATTAGAGCACCCCTGAATGCCTCGATTGTACGTAACAAGTGCACCGGAGAATGGCAATTGGCGCAATTTCCTCCCAGCTACCACAATCAAGCCTCGATCAAAGAATTTCCGCGGCAACACGCCCTGTTCTGCTCGCCATTGTGATTGACAGGTGTGACGATTTACTGCTCGAGTTATACAGTAGCGATAATAGGTTTTTCATCTGAACCTTTAGGATAGTTAATAATGAAATTAATTACGACACTTTTTATCATACAAAATGGGATGGTCTAGGTTTTATAGAAATGTACAAAGTCATCACACTATAGCTATATCGAGTAAAGTAACAAGTTAATTATTGATTAACACTTATTTTATAGGTAGGCAAAAGAAATTTATAATTTATTATAATACATTGTTACTTACAATAGTAAAACCATTCAACTATTTTATTTAGAGAACTGTCATTCTTATCATGACTAACTTTGTCAAAAGTCAGGGTTATGACGGTCTGCTGCAGGTGTATTTACGGTATGTAATCACTTACCCAATCAGCGCTTTGGTATACGCAGTACCGCCTATATTTCCATTACCATTTCCTGATTCACTAGGTGTGTACGGAAATTTTTAATATAGTAATAAATCGAAAAATTAAATAAAGTTTTTTTTTTGCTTTTTCTGTATCAAAATACTTTTTATATTTGGCATTTTAAGAAATGCCAAAAAGCGGAAGAAAGACCTGTAGCACCATCTAATCATGCAGGATTAAAGAGCTATTACAAGCCGATTGTAACTCTTAGTAGACTTTTTTACATGCGAAAATTCAGACCGTTTCATCAATTTGGATCAGTAGTTATGACAACATAAATCTAAGGAAGTACTTTTAAATATAATTTACAGCCCTGTATGCAACTCTATCACGACATTTATTGCTACTAACAATTAATTAAACCTAGCACTTAGTGTTAGTAATTTAGTACTGAAAATTTGATTTATTATGTTTTATTATGTTCAGGCATTTAGTTAATAGCACTAGTTAAAATTATTTGTAGTTAATTCGTCGCACTGTCGTGGATTTACATGATAATGAACCAGCTGTTACCAGCAAATTTATCCACATTATTTTTTTTATATTATACTTACATTTAAAGATTACACTAAATTTTCTTCTCTTATCTCACTCCCTTTGAGATCGTTTTCTGAAACAAAAAGTAGGCAGATATGCTACTTTTTGTACCTCAAGAAATAGTTTATCTACTTAGCAAATTTTGTTAATTTCCGTCCAATCGATTACTCGTCAAAATCTATAATCTATCTATACTGTCTTATATCTTATACTAATACATATAGCTGAACTGTTTCTTTGGTTAAACGCGCTTATCTAAGGAACTACTGGAGTGACTTTAAAAATTCTTTCAGTGTTGGATAGCCCATTTATTGAGGAAGGCTATAGGCTATATATCATCACGCTAAGACCAGGAGCAGAGCATAGGAGCGGAGCAGCAATGAAAAATGTTACAAAATCGGGGGGGCTTTGAAAACAAATTCCACGCTGACGTCGTCGCGGGCACAGCTAGTATATGATGAACAGACAGAAATGACGTTTGTGTACGGTTCCGCTTTTGTCAAAGTGCCTACGGACCCTTAATAGAAACGGTATATAAAGGGCCTACCTTTGTGAGAATATCCGTTACTTATCTCATTTCTAATCAGTTGTAAAAATATGTTTCCGACACGGAGACAATCATAAATAATAGTTAATAACAGGTAATATGCTATTAATTTTTAATGACGCCAATTATTAAAACCAGAAGCTTTAGGAAGATAACTGTAAATGTTTATTTATAAGTTTTGGTTGAATTTTTTTAACTTAACTAGCTGTGCCCGCCACATCGTTCGCATGACACTTGTACTATTATCCATATCTTCTGATCCCCAAACAAAATTCTGTTTAAATTGTTTTTCTTTAGATCATTGTGGTACACACATAACTTCACGCCAGGTCCCTTGCGGGGTAGGCACGAACAACAGAGAGTCATTCAGTCTTATTTTTACACACCTCACTTGCTACTTTAACATTCATAGCTTTTGTCATGCACGCTCGTCTGTTCTTAAGGCTCCTGAAATCACCGTCTGCCAGTACACGATCAATTTGATCATGGAAGGTGTGTCGTGGCCTTCCGTGACTTCTGCATCCATCCACTTGTGGTACAACACTGTCAATTCTTGCAATCTGTAGTGGAGAGGGTTAAGTCTTAACCAGCCGAACTTGCTTGAACGCACAGATTCCGGATTCGATGCCTGCCATGGTAAATATCGGAAACGATATTTCTGTTGTTTACTATGGTTTGGGTGTCTGGCATCAGCCCCGAAGTGGTCCGTTGTTAATATCCATAATACAAGCGTGACTTGCTTAGCTTGGGGATATATATACAATGTGTGTGTTTGACTGCCGATCATTTATTTATTTATTAAAAAGAAATATTCTTAACAATGTCTGTTACAAGTCAAAATTACTTCCATATCATTTATTTTTACATTTTTAAACGCATTTTACAATCTTAAACCCTTCAATCTTTTGCATATTTATTGTATTATAGAGAGATATTCTAAAAATAAAAACTAATATATTCAGTTTGATATCTTGCAGGGTGTACCGGAAAGATACCAAACACCAATATTTATAACAATATCGCATAAATTTATATAAATCAATTAAGTCGCTTTCGCTTTGAAACAGACTATCATACAGACTGGCAGACGAAAGTTCTACAAGCAATCATAATTAGACATTGTATGAATTGCAGATTTCACTATAACTTTAGAGTAATTATATTTTTAAATAATAAAGAGACACTTCATTTTATCAATGTAGACAGTAGTTACATACAATACATGTATTTGGTACACAAAAGGGGGTTGTATCACTACAAGCGATCTCTTCTAGACAACCTGAATAATTGCATTGATTGTGTGTAATAGGTAATGTGTGATTAAAAAATTTCAACTGTTTAGTGAAATGTGAATATGAATATTCAAGTTGCCATAGGAACTCCGACATGTGGTGTCAGTCAAAGACCTATAATTTAGCAAAAGTGTTTTTATTGGTCCCGTTTTCTTTTTTAAATAAGATAATTATAGTCTCGAAGCACTCGTATAAATGTCCACCTTTAAAAGCGCTACTTACATATTTGTTTTAAAATGGCGGCCTCTGTGGTCGGGCTGAGCGTTTGCCGGCTTACCTCATTGCAACGCAGAGACTCCAGCTTCGATTCCTGGCATGGTAAAATTCGCAAACGATTTTTCTCCATTCTTTACTATGGTTTGTGGTATCTGAGATGGGCTCCAGAGTAGCCCGTTGTATGTTACCCATAATACAAGCGTAACTTGCTTAATTTGGGGATATACAATAACGGCATTACTTATAATAATCTCGTTAAGAAACGATTAGGCATCTCTTAAGTAAGAGAATCAGAATCGGACCCTAATCAATGAATATGTTTTTTTCACTTATAAACGTATTACCTGTTGACCCTGTTGTTTATTTACCTAAGAGGAGCACAGAGAAACGAAATTTGAATGATTATCTTAGGTTATACCCAAAATATTCGACTAAAGCGGAGTTTATGGGTAAGATTTTCACTAATTAGTTGCTGAACAGTTTCTTTAAATTTAATAAACGATTACAAGTAAGGCCCTATGTTTTTGTCCACCGATTATTTATTTACTAGCTGCGCCTGCGTGTTCACCTGCGTGGTGCTGGAAAATCGTCATATTTTGGAGAATTTACACTATATCTTTATAAATTAGAGCCTGTGTTATTCTGATGTGTAAGCTATATTACTGTAGTTTCATCAATATCCATTCAGTAGTTTTTGCATGAAAGAGTAACAAACATACATCCATACACACATTCTTACAAACTTTCGCGTTTATAATATTTATAGGAAGGATTATAGGATTTATTTAAAAGAAAATAAATATTCTTTACAATGTCAGTAACAAGTCAAAATTACAACAACGCTTTTGTTCGCCTTCATATTTTCATCTAAATCAGACTTTACTTATTTACATAGAATGGTTTAGACATGCCAGCTGATAAAGAAAATTCCCGCTTGACAGCAATTATTACTAGCGTTCTAAGACCCACTATAAAGATAATTAAATTTGAATACAAATTCAAATATAGAGACAGTAAATTATTATATTAATTCGTTTCTACGTTCAATCATCTTGAATCAAATTTGAAAAGGCAGTAATGTATGGAAAATTGAAAACTTCGTTCAAAAATAACCCTTTCCCTTGATTTGACGTTTGACATTCCTTCACAGAAATTAATATTTACAATTAAGACTGTGATTTGGTGTAATAATACAGAATTTGTTTATTTTTTCAAAGTCAGCCGATTTGATTCCTGGCAAAGGAAATGGATTCGAATTGATTTTTCAAAAATCTAATTATACCACTTTAGTTTTCCTCAAAATTGACCTCCAGACACCGTTGAGTGCTTTTTGCTATATATTATTATCACGTCTGTAATCTGTTGCTTCATTCAATTAAATAGACAGTTGTGAATCGTGTCATATCAGCATTAGATAGTCGTTAGTGTGTCTATGGATTCAATTTCCACTAATAACAGGTTACCCTTTAACCTGCTAGTTTATTTTCTTTTTGAGTTCATTTTGCGGCTTGTTTCTTTGTTATTTAAATATAATTTTGAAGTCAAAATAATGTATTTACTGTATTATATGATTAAATCCCATTTGCATCCTACGGTTTTGATTCAATCCCGAATAAATCGGTAAGTGGGTCCATTTTCTTTTTAACTAGATAAGTACAAGAAAATAGATTCATAGATGAACAAAGGAAGGATAATAGCATGTTCCGTTCTTACTACAATGCTTACAAAAAGTCATTATCTTTGCACGTTCATTAAACGTTGAAAATTAGGCGGACTCTACGTGTAATTAACTGAGCTAAACATAATAGAATGTGCCTGTATTTTTTTTCTATTTAATCGTCAAGTCAACGATGACAACAGTTAAAATGCCCAGTTTCACAAATTAACCCACTCCTTAACTAATGCAAGTATAAATCAGGTCTAAGGGCCGCTTGCATAACGATCGCCTTTAAATAAAATTAGTTAATCATATTAAACTTCCTAAATACGTTATACACAAAACGTATTGACAGTTCTTTAAACATATTTAGCGACAATTTTTCATTATGCAAGACGCTAATCATATATTTTAAGGCTGTTAAATGCGTTTAGTGTTTCTTAAATAAATTTAAGAAATGTTATGCAAGCGACCCTAAGAGATTTGAAAATTAAGCTATCCAATGGGTTGCCTGTAAATAGTGTACCCATAAGCAATTTTTCTAATACATGTATAACTCTATGGCAAAAGGACGTTGTATGCAAATAAGTGCAATGAAAAAAAGTTACGACAGGTACGCGCTTCATAAACCCTTCCCCATGTCAGTTCATTGTTACTTATTGATGGTTTGTTTGCGTATGGGTACATATCATATTTTCACCATACATTAGTACTTACATTCATTAATGTATTATTAATGGTACGCTTACTATTACACAAATTTTCCAGGGAGGGCATTTGCCCGACTGGATGGCTACCACGCCTGGTCTAAAGTATCACCTTTGGTCTTGCAAATATCCGTAGGCGATGGTAACCGCTTTCCATCAAGTGGGCCGGCAGCCTGTGTGCTGAACTCCAGAAATAAAAAAAATGGAAACACATACAGACATACGATACACATGCTACTTGTTGGGGCCTATAGCAAATCTTTGTCAAACAACAATTAAATTAGTACTTGTTTTAAAAGCTGGACTGCAGCAGGTAGGCTGACGACCCAACTGTGATGAAAAGTATTTACCTCGCCTAAAAACATTTGTAATATTAGGTATTGCCAATGCACTGCCGTAGAATAGAATATTTTTATTGCACACAAGAAAATAATAATACACATGAATTAACTAGTACAATCGTCGGTCTTATCGTTAACAGCAATTTCTTCCAAACAACCTTCTAGAGATAATTTTACATTTTTTATAATGGGTCGGTATTTAGTGCGCATATTTTAAAATATATACAATCATATATACATATATTACTAGTAAGTAAAAATACATATACATATTTGTATACAAATATTGGTCTTACTTATAAACGTTGGTTAAATTTTAAGCAACTGTTTAGCAGCTGATTAGTGAAAATCTTACCCATAAACTCCTTTTAAGGATAAAAGATGGTAAAGCAACTCACAAATAACTGTCAAATTTAACCAACCTCGAGAGGTAGTTTAAATGACTGCTAAAAGGCAAAATGGCTATTCACATTTGAAACAGCTGATTCTCACGGAGTGAGGAAATAAGGGGATCGAATCTGTGTATAAAAATATATCAGTAAAAAAAGCATTGAATTGGTGTCGCCACCTACCGTAGCTAAAGGGATATTTATTGAAGAAAGTGCTAAAAAGTTTTATACAAGCAAACAATGTAAAATCACTAGGGTGTTATGTATTCAAAAAGGAATAACAATTAAAATAACTAAAAAAACATTGTTACGTGGGAGCGGGAGTACGTAGGATTGGAAGGAAACACCAGTTTTTAACTAAACGCTTTTATTGACTTACACAGCCGCGATTCCTCTTCGCAGAGTTGGCCCCACATGCACAACTAACAACGCTCTGTCCCGACAATTATGTCTTACTCACAATACCGTCGCCGATATTGCGTAGACCACTTTCTGCTGCTGCAGTGCCCACATTCGAATTTACCCCATGTAGCTCGCTTCTGGATCTTCTGTTAAACTACGCTACACTCCTCCTTCACTGAACTGTCCACTTAACTTTTCACAAAATTCACCACTAAACTTGTCAGTCTTCTATTAAACTTCTCTTCCAACTCTTTCATATCGCATTTGTCGCTTCACTGTCTTCAATTGAACTCTTTGAACTACCGGTAGGCGCGCCTTACGCTGGTTATATATCCGCAAGGAATCTTCTAGAACCCATACTTCCATGTTCTTTTCATTACTCTTTTATTTACCATCTATCCCTTTCTAAAGTATCTTTAACTTCCTATCTATCTATCTCTGTCTTTTCCTTCCCAAACCTTCTATTCTACAACTTTCGCTCATCATCTATTCCGTTCTAAAATGTTGTGTATTCCTTCCACAATCTTCTACCTTTTTCTAAAAGTCTTGAGAACGGCTTATGCTGCCAGAAAGTTCTACCCTCGGTCGCCACAATATTAAACATTTCCACTCGGCACATAATTTAATAACTTCATTATTGTACCCTTTACCGACACTAGCGCTATTGTCTCTTGTGGTTATTTCTTGGACTATTACTGCTCTCTCAGTTCAAAGTTCTAACCCGACAAGCTGTGTTTAGTATGTATTACAGTTAATACTGGTGTGTGCTGTTGTTTTCTTGTTTCTTGGTATAAAACATGGAATTCGACAATCTCTACGATTTTATACATGATATCGAGGAGCTGCATACTTTTGCTGCGACAAGAAGACGGAGAAAGACATACAGAGCTCGTTTCAATCTGTTGCATAATTTAACAGATGATGAGTTCAGGCTATGATACAGATTCAGTAAGACGAATATGTGTAAAGTAATAGAAATAAGAGCTGATCTGCAAGTGGATACCTGAGGTGAACATACGGAGTAAGGTAGCAATCGCGTTCGCTTCGAAAAGTTGGCGGTACATAAAAATGCCATCAAATTTAACAGAAGAAGTCAATGCAATCTTATTCAAACGTTCGTTTGTTTGTTCGTTTGAAACGCAGATTTTTGCGAAAATTGTGACATTGTGGTCATTGTAGAGGCAGCACACATGATGCAAGGATATACTGAGAAAGCTCAGTCAAGAGGAAATTTGAAGAAAATGAGTTTGTTGAACGGCTAATTGGTGATAGTGGTTATGCAAGGACTTCTCACCTTGTAACACCACTGCTGAGGCCCCACACTGCAGAAAAGCAGTGTTACAATCACTGTCTTATCCAAACTTGTAATGTTATTCAAAGATGTTTTGGTGTATGGAAACAATGGTTCCGAATATTATTAGAAGCCATGATAGGCTCATACACCTCAATACAGGCAACTATTATTGTTTGTACAGTATTGCACAATTTAGTGATCGAGCTGAATGAAGAACAAGGTGCATATTCATATTAATTTAATAACATTTTTTCATATAATAATAAAATATGACCTTTGGCCAGTTCCTATATCTCACTAATAGTTACTTCTAGCCCTATATCTTATTAATATTTGCCTTATTACTGATTTTTTGTTTGTTTTCAGATAGAGAAAATCTTCAACCTGAAGTGCCTGTATAAAGATTTTAATAATGATTTAATTTTATCATTCTTATTTAGCTATAATGGAGAAGATAAAGAATAGCCCTTTCTATGATATGATACTGATCAACATTATCACTGACCTTCCTTAATGTTATTGAGTGCAGTCTATTACAATATTAATTCTACAGAAACCACTAAACCTAAGTAAATTACCAATCTCATGGCGACCCCAATATCTGAGGACTGCCATTACTTGCAGCTTAGATTATTAATATTATTGATGACCATGTAGAACAAATAAAAAGGAACATTTTTAAACAATTAAAACACCTCAAAAAATTTAAATGCACAATTTTAATAAAAAATTATACACAATTATGTATTTTTTATTATTTTTGATAGCCAGTCTTCTTCCAGATACATTATTTTCAATTACTTTTCATGCAACTCTTATCACACCTCATCGTGCAGTCAAGGGCTTCTCTTTTACACTTCATTCCTTCTTCCTATGCTGCTTTGGCCAACACAAAAAATGCTTGTTTATGGCTTTCCTTGCAGTAGTCTCCCGTATGTCTGTGAAAACAAAAGCTATAATAATAACAACCTATAAACATACCAATATTGGACTTGAATGTCGCATTCAGTAAGGGAAGGGACTGACAGTATACGCAATATGCTTTTCCAAGGCCGATTGGCGGGTTTAACACATTGGTTATACCGACCTGCAGGATTCATCTCAATGTTTTCCTCCATTGTTATTCACCTGAGTGATGTATGTTTTCCAATCAGAATTCGAACCTGAGCACTTTGCGTTTAGGACACATGTACTAATCGTTTTATTTAAATGGCCCATATGGCCATGTATCCCCCTATGTACTATCCATTAATCTACTACGGCTTTGTGTGGGAATAAAAACGAAAGCAATACGAAAATATATATCATAGAGACAGTGACTCTTTGTTGTTGAATGTACTAAATAAAAACTTGTAGTTACCTATTTAATATGAATAATATCACTGTCAAAATTGTTGGAATCCACAGTAAACTCATGGGATATGGTCTCCATCAAAATCTGAACTTCAACAGGCCGGCTACCTAGGCGGAAAATCTCCTCCACAAGTCATTGTTCTCGCTCTTTTAAATGCCAACTCAGATTGTTAGCCTTGTTGTTCATATTAGCCAAGCGAGCTTTTTGGCGACTTCCGCGTTTGTGCTCGTTTCTTTTTCAATAATATCCGCACACTCAAGTACCAGCATTTCGAAAATTTGCTAAAAAAGCATAAATTATTATGTTAGCGTGCATTAGGCATTTGTTAGTAGAGTATTCAAAGAAAAATAAGGATTAATAGTTATTTTACATATTGTGCTGGAGGATGGAGGATGCTACGTATGCTGTCCTATAACGCTTACACTTGCTGTTCGCTCAAGTTTTTTTGTATTCTTTTCACATGGCGTTCCGCTGTGATGTATTTAAAGATTATTTTATCAATTTCTATTATTTTCTATTTACACACGACAAACATAAACAACTCAGCTGTCACTGTCAGTTGTTAGTGTCAACAAAGTCACTGAATACAGACTAAAAAACGTAGTACTGACAAGAATTTCGCTCTTTTCCGGTCTTTAGTCGAATATTTTGGGTACAACGCTACGTCAATCATTCAAATTTCGTTTGTCTGTGCTCTTCTGCGGTAAGCAACAGGTAATACACGTTTATAAGTGAAAAAAAGATATTCATTAATTAGGAGCTTAAGAATCTCTTATTTAAAGGATGGCTAAACCTTTCTTAACGAGATTTTTATAAGTAAGACCATATATGTACAATCAAACAAATTGAATCATGACCCACCATAAGGTCATTTTCTTACAGTCGTGAAATACAATTAGGTTGAAATTCGCCTGAACATACATTTCCTTGGTAACGAACTTGTTATCATGTTATTAGACATTGACAGTTACTGACTACGTTGTATTAAACAGATCGGAGAGACTCGTGTATACTCGTGTAACATCTGAGAAATGCTATTACGTGCTATTACTATCTCTGTCATTAAGTATGTTGGATTAAGTACCGTTTCCTATATCTTACCGACCATTTATTTGCCTTACTAACGATTAAAATTTGAAGTAATCACTATACAAGCAATGTCAAAATTCAACCTACGGTAAAGCAGGGGAAGTGAAGTGGAGTGAATAGTGAGATATCGGAACCGGTCATAAATCGACAAGCCAAAGGTGACACAGGCCAAACCTTTTGTATATACAACATTAGATATTAGGGTTATCTTTATACGTTAGGTAGCAGAAATACACAAGAAAATAAAACATTAACAACATTAATGTGGAAGAAAAAAAAAATGTTTGTTAATTTTATTAATTGGTTGTAGTATTTCATAGTTAGAAATGGCACTCATTTTACTTTACTTAAACCTAAAACCGGGTATAAGCACCATTGTTTTCAATGACGTCTAATAGTCGATTACGCATCGACCCGATTAGACGATTGCAGATGTCGGTTCCCCTCATGTAATTCCAAATTTCATTACAGTGCTGCTCAATTGCTTCCTTTGTCCTCTCGTTTCTGTTATCCCACATTTGAACCATCAAACCCCATAAATTTTCTATTGGGTTGAGGTCTGGTGACCTAGATGGCCATGGAATTAGAGTAATTTCATCTTCATGCTGGGTAAACCAGTTCGAGACAATTCTGGCATTATGTACTCGACAATTGTCCTGAACGTAGGAGAATACAGGGACTTCTTCAAGTGGGTACACTATTCGCACTGTCGGTAACATTGATTCTTCCAACAAATCGACATAGTTAAAGCGTTTTGACGAGGAGAAATTTGGACAAGTTCACGTATATCCCCGGTACCCATCCAGGCCCACATGTTAGCTGAAATTCGACCAGATAATTGATTGGGTACTACGTGATCCTCTGTGTATCGCGTATTGTTATAACGCCACAAAGTTAAGCGACCATGTTGAGAAGATCTAAATGATTTTTCGTCTGAAAATATGGTATTAGTCCAGTCAAAGTCTAAATAATTACGTGCAAAATTTAATCTTGCAGTTTTGTGTGCATTCGTTAAGTATACGGTGTAAATGATTTCTTATGGTTTGTAAACAAACGTCGTAACGTGCCGCGAAATCTTGGGTACGAGAAAAAGGATGTTCTTCATAATGGTGCTGCATATCTGTACTTTGTTGGTTTGTTATTCGACGAACGCCATGATTATGTTTTCGTCTATCTTCAAGAATGCCCTCTTCAGCGTGCCGTCTGATCCATGTTCTCACTGTGTTCCGACTTATATTTAACACTCGTGATATTTCTCGAACGCCATAGCCTTCCTCACTGAGCACTACAATCCGAGCTCTTTGTTTTGCGAGACTACCCATTATACAATTTAATTATTGGATATTGAGTTCTAATTTTTTTCTCATTGACTTTACTTGACTTCTGATATACTTTCAGAATGACATTTTATTTTTAAAATTATAATAATTTTTCTATAATGAAAAGAGTTAGAATTATAAGGCAGATTTCAGTTCGAGATTCAAATTATTTCAAATCATTACTGTTTTATCTAAAACATATCTAGTACAATGATAACAAAGTTTAAAATTGCGTAGCTCTGAGGCTAGTGACGCATTTTTATTAATGTTTATAACGTCCTAAGTGCAACACATACAATAAACCTTACTAATTTGACGGTTTTAAAGGAATTATTAGCAAAGTGGGTCATAAATCAGTTGTGCCGATCGTACATACATAGAGTTACATAGACATACATAAATTTCTGTTTACAAAATTAAATAGTGATCTTCTGATTATGCCGTACTCGTAGCCGGAACTGGAACCTGGCCACTAATGCCGGAACACAGCTCCAGGTTGTTCTGACGACATAGTCTAGATCAGGGGTGGTAGCTATCCACACAGGCAAGTACCCTACCACCTGGCTGTGGGTTGTTTTGTCGCCTCTTACGACAAGCCGCCTGGGCACAGGAATTAGTATTCCTTGTCCGTTCCTGCATTGATAACAGTTTTAAAGATGTTGTTGTGTGTAAAACAATACAGAAATTCTAAAATAGGTAGGGACTTTATTTATGCATATATAATTTTCTGTTAACGACAATAGGGTAGTTGACAGTTGTAATTTTATTAGGAACTTGTTGATAGGATAACTACATAGTGAAAATTTGCATGAGGTATGTATATAATTATATACTTATACATAGTAGAAACTTATTGATACTAGATTGTAAAATATGTCAATATAAATAGTTTCATTGTATATGGCCTACTCTAGGAAGTATATACTATTTTGGATGAATCAAAAATTAATATAAATAGTAAATCAATATTTGGCCCGTTTTACTTTTTTTATAATACACTAGCTATCCCGGCAGATGTCGTGCCCGGAAGAGCTTAAATCGATATGCCGACAGCAGCGCCACCTACTGGATCCAATTGTGAACCAACTCAGAAACACCTTCTCTGGTTCATGCACAACAACTTTGCTAAAGATCATCACATGATCAAATGTATAGTTTATGATTCTATAAAGGACATACAGAAAAACATTCATTTTTATATATAACTAGCTGTCCCGGCAGACGTCGTCCTGCCCGGAAAAGCTTCAATCAATATGCAGACAGCAGCGCCACCTACCAGGTCCAATTGTGAACCAACTCAGAAACAACTTATCTGCCTCATGCACAACAACTTTACTAAAGATTATCACATGATCAAATATATAGTTTACGATTCTATAAAGGCCATACAAAAAAACATTCATTTTTATATATAAAGATTTACACTGCGTACTGTCGTTTCTAATATTCCAAGATGAATGTATGTACAAAGCAGAGTTAGACAATCTTATAGAAATTATATGGCTCTTTTATATCAATCTATTTCATCCTCCTCTCACACCACGCAGAAAATGCAGTTAAGTCTAGTTTCTGCAAAAAATAAATTACTTAAAACCGTTATCGTTGGTCTTGTGACGGTGTGAAACACGCCTCAAAGAAACATCGCGTATCGTATGGAGCGATTATTTATGTGTACATGTACACATTGTAGCCTTTAAATTAACACCACCTGCCGATTTTAGGTTGCGCATGTAATAAAAGCGAACCGATTAAGATTTAAAGCGGTTTTAATCGTTACAGTATATTTCAGTTTTCAAACCTTCAAACTACCAAAGCATGGAAATAAGAATCTTATATTAATAGTAAAAATGTATTTCTATTTCAAATTAATTTTCCAATATTTTTTTTTCTTTCATACTGGCCACTCGCCCGGCCAGAGACCATGTGTCAATTGTATTTGTCTAACACAATCTATACCATTAATGATGGGTCGTTCATAGTATAAAACATGGCCTGTACGTTTAATTATATAATTTTCTATATTATATTTATATTGTCAAAAAATTTAATAACAATTATAAGCTTAGATTAGTAAGGATTCAAATATATGTTATTCATAACGAATTTATCGTTATGTCTTTAATGTTGCCGTTGGTCTATCTCAATATACATAATATCTTGCTTATCAACTAGTGAGCGGAAAGGTTTGTTTTGCTACACAGGTATTTCTGCGATTCCATGTATCATCATATCATATCTTACAACAGCTTTCACACGGCGACAATATACTAAAATGACTTTCGGTAGTAGGTACATATATAGTAATACATTTTCTGAACTTAATGATAATTTAGTAAATTTTACAGTGGTGTATAAATTCGTCTATGAATATTTGTTTATATATTATGTTCTTATCCTGGAAAATATAATACTAGTAATATACATATAATAATATATATTTCCCACAGGATATAGTTCAGAAGGGCAAAGCTGTGCGTAGTCTATAGGACATAGATTTAAAACACAAGTACAAAGCTATAGTTTTTTGTTGACCTTTAAAAATAGCAGTCGCATCGCTGCTTTCTGGATTGTTTCCTAACTGACCACCCGATTGTATTGCTTCATATATATTTTTCGAAAGATGATTTATATGTGAGGCCAGTCTAATTATTTGGGTCATGCATTTTCGAGATCAACTTTTTCTGGTTTCGCCTCATACGTTAAGTTATTCGTGCTCTTATTGTTTTTATTTTTTAATTTGACCACGTTATAATTTACGGTTTTCTCCAGTCAAAATGGTCTACATTCATGAGATAATTCTTTTTTATTCGAATTATTAAATTGGCAATTTAGTATGGAGGGTAGAGGTAAGAAGAACCAGCTCTGTTTATGAAGAAATATCCGTTGAATTGTATTAAATTAGGGTGGCACCATTATCAGATAGTATCAGAATGAATTTTAAAGAAAGAATTTAGTTTAATAAAAATGAAATAATAAAAAATCATTAAGTGCGTTTTGCATAACAATTTTTTGAGGATATATTTACGAAATTATTTTATACTACGTATATAGTAGACATCATTAGTAGTGCAGTGTCATCGACAACTCTAGTCGATATAAGAATTAATAATAAGACTTTTTTTTAAACTCGGCATACTTCAATTTGTCTATAACAACTATATTCATAATATACCCTTTGTCTACACCAGCGTCTTTCTGGACGGTTTTTGAAATGTTATTGACAGCTTGAAATTTAACACTTCTTCGACAATTCTCCCATATGAAATGTTTCTCTTTACCTGTACCCTCTATACAATCTAGTGGGAAGTAATTGTATAATACGAGGGTAAGTTAGCATGGTAGCTATGCTTACGCAAGGTGTCTATTATTATAACTGCTATTTTTTAATTAAAAGACTAAACTTTCATTTTCACTATATCTAGTGATTGTATCTCTTATAGATAATACCTATTGTCTGTGAATAAGCAAATACACACATTTCCTATACGTCTTGTTACATGCTATTAGTATGCGCACACGCATCCCGATGCTATTATACTGCGGTTCACATCTCAATCTGAAAGGTTAACCGTGTGTCTGTTACTGTCAGAGATCGCGCCCCGCTGAGATGCGTATGCGCACTCCTTTTGAGCAATTTAAGTTATAGGAAAACGCAATGAGCAAAAGCAGAAAGGAAGTTTTTTTATATACATTCCTCGATTGCCGCAGTCCATTGCTGGAAGCTGGCTTTCCTATATATTCCGCTACATACCTGGGTCACTACTTTCCCCATGCAGCTTTAACTAGTGACCTTACGCAGGTCGTCGGTCTACCAGACTCATCGTCATTATCATTATTTAAGAGATGTGCTCTTGTCTTGCCTGCTCCAGTCTTCTTTATTAAGGGCGAGTTTTACTTTTTTGTACGATACGATACCTACGTTTTCCTTTCTTTAATCCATGAAAGATCATCTTGGCGTTCTCTGACCTCTCCTTGCTTCCACTTTACCTTCGATTAATATGTTTAAGAAGGTGATCGTATCGTAGAAAATGGCCAAACATCTGCCACCTTCTTTCATACAGAATTTTTAATATAGTAGCATTGCGCTTTACCATATCCTATACTTCTTTATTGGTCTTCTATTCTTTGCAACATATTCTATTCATGCGTCTCCAACACCACATTTCAAGTACTTCGAATCATCGAACATAATCAACGAAATTACATGGTGATTCAGTGGCTAAGCCAACCGTACCTCAGCTCCCTTAAGAGAGTTGCAGCCCATTTGTAGCACCTTTGGTGTTGCAAGTGTGTGGGATACTCTAACCAACAGGTTATAGTGGTTCAATTTCTGTGGACTGTATAGTGGAGATATGACCTAATCCTTGCACTATAAAAGTGGAAGCTCCACCAACCTTGAGACTAGCCCTCTCCTGGCTTGGTTCAGGGTGCACTCGGGAACTCGGGAACAGAGCACGGCACTATATCTCACTTTATAGCACAACTGTACATAGATTCTTAAAAGTTTTGGCACGGCCAGTAATAATTAATTAAGTTTAGTAAAATGGGTGAGCGCACGGCGCGATGTCACGACACGTTGATAGTGAGTGTCCAAAATGGTTGCTCCCTACCCTGCTGTGCATTAGCCGTCGCCTCACACAGAAAGAGGGTAGTCAACAAAATCAGCGGAGCGATGCTTTACCCGCTTATTATAGGCAAGGACCGAACAAAGTGTCTATAGGCGATGGTAACCGCTTTCCATCAAGTGGGCCGTCTGGTGAACTCCTGCAATAGTAAAAATATATAAAAAAAATCGATGACATTGAGCGATTCAATTTTATGTTTACATGAACCACTTTGGTTGTTTCATTTAAATTGTAAAACATTTATGAACTGTATAATATTAAAAATGCAAAAGTCGCGCCAAACGTCTAACTTAAACCGCCGCTTTATAATTTGTTCAACTAAATTGTGTGTTAAACTAATGCTTAGAACATAATGTTTAATAACTGGTACCATGGGAGGCTGATTCGTAATAGTACACGTTTTTTTAAGCCCGATTAATAAATAACAAATGGAATTAATAACGCGTCACTGAATGTAAGTATTCTTTTATAAATTGCCTCTTGTTTGGACGTAATGCTCTATTGTAATAAGTACTGTGAAGATTAGGACAGGTACTTATTACTTAGAGTTTGGTAAAGATTTTATAAAATTTCTCTGGATTTATGTAGTTTTTATATTTATTGAGATAAGATTAAATTATAATAGAATAGAATATATTCATTTGCGTAATGCATGTACAGAGATGTTACGGTTTTTAAAGTATCAATGCATTGGGCCCATAATTGGGCGTGCAAAATTATTATTACAATATGGACTATATTGCTATATTCAATGTCAATATTATAAACAAAAAATTCAAACAATCAATCAATACAATTAAACTGCAAAATTTATTTTGTAATAATTAAAATAATAATAATCTATAGTATACTTTGTTATCCCGCAGGGGAGCTTTGTTATCCCGCAGGGGAGCTTTGTTATCCCGCAGGGGAGCTTTGTTATCCCGCAGGGGGGCTTTGTTATCCCGCAGGGGGGCTATGTGGCGAAGCCTTAGGTGAGTAGCGACACCTCGTACCTGACTCCGGGGGCAAGGCCTCCGCCTCCGTGCTTGCTTTAACCAGCCGGCACGAAGTAGAGATCGCTAGAGCTAAGACTCAAGCTCCAGGGGTGGAAGTGATAAATGGCCTAACGCCAGAAGTAGCTTCGGTGAACCTGCAGCCTACCTCTCTACACCCCTTAGCCACTCATACCCGTGTTGCCCCTGCCTTTTATGGCATTTGTTGGGGCCCATGCAGGGAGTGTTTAGTCACCGTCTCCCCATTCTCTCTATGTTCCCCGAACATTGCGACGGGCAGACGCCATAGTCCCCATATTCCCAGAACCCCAGTACCACTAGCAGTTCACCCCAATAGCCCGGTACTTTTTGTCCTCTTTTTCCACAATAGTCCTACACTGGCCGGGTCTTGTCCCTGGGTGCATTATTATATGGTGCAGACAGGGATAATCTCCGGTCAGTGTCACGCCACATTTACATTAAATTTATCCAAAGGCCTCTACGTGTTGGCCTTTCCATGGCCCCGCGCAAGCCCTCCAAAGTCCGGGCCATTTTTATGGCCCGTGGTCTTGAAAGACATACATTGAATCTATACTATACTTTAAGTAATACAACTGATTTATAAAATAAAACCATTACAACATTTCAAATTTATTAATGTCAATTCATTATGTATTATCGTCCATAAATATGTTTATATTGTAGTAACATTTAATGGCCAGTAGCATTTTTTTTTTCAAATAGTCTACATGTCTTGAAGAAATTTAGTATTGAAAATTATGTTTTATATTAATATTTATTATTTTAGTATGACTTAATATTTTGTAAGTTTCTTTAAAAGTAGCTGCCTGTAAAATATATAAAAAGTATTATTTTAATTATTTTTGTGCTGACCGTACACTACAACAAACGCAAAAACATCTCGAAACTAATTATTTTTGTACAATTCTAAAAAAATATCAAAATTATAAATCTTATAATCACTCAATTTTTTTACAATGAAAGCATATGCGTCTGCTTTGTTGAGGTAAGATAAAAGAAAATAACATCACAGTAATATCTAAAACTTCTAAAAGAAATTTCAAAAAGTCGTATCGCAAGTAGAAGGCTATCGCCATTAGAATGGTGTGTGACGTGTGACCAATATTGTGATGCTATTGAAACGAGATGGGAAACTTGGCGCAACAAAATGACAAGGGTAATCATGTCGCAATCATTTTAGTAACTAGATTGGTGATTCAATGTAACCGAAAGTAGTTTATGCAGTAACGAGTCAGTTTGATGAAATATTTAGCTATTTTCGCCATATAACAATGACAATCGGCCATTCAAAACCTGACTCCGTATAAATCATAAATCTTACGTGCGTGCTTTTGTATTTTAATGACGCACAGCAAAATGGGCATGGTTCAGCTAGTATTGTTATATAAATAACTAATATAAATACAAAAAACAAAATTTGGAAGTTTTTATTATAAAATAAAATAAATCTTAAACGTAGTAAAAATGTCTTATGAACTGTTCCACTCCATTTAGAGCAATTAAGTTAGTTATTTTTTTATTTTGAAATTTTATCTATACTAAATCGAAACACAATAATTGCAAAGTGCGTTTAAGTTACGTTTTCACTGTATGATACTGTACTATTACGTTTCCTTCCTTCTTTAATAAAAAGCAAGAAATAATTTCTAGAATATTTCTCTCTTGCATAATGCCACGCGTTATGACAGTCGGAGACAAATTCAGCAGAATTATGAGGTGTGTGCGAAATAGAATTATTGTCAGGCTCGTATAATGGAATGTGACGCTTTCTCATAGCCGTACAATATCGTACACACTTGGACAAAAAATTGGTGAACATAATATGTTTATTAAGCAGTTGTAGTATCTCGCGAAGTTTCAAATATTTTATCAGATTGTGATATGTGTGACACTCATTTCTTTTTAACTGTTAAAGAATATCGTTAAAATCGACTAACAATTTGATATATTATTTTAAACATCATAATACCCGTGCAAGAACGGAGAAAGAATACAATTTCCTGCGGTCGGGCTGCCTGTCGTAAGAGGCGACAAAACAATCCACAGCCAGGTGGTAGGACATTTGGCCGACTGATGGCTTAGTCTAAAGTATGTCACCATAACAACCTTGAGCTGTGTTCCGGCATTAGTGACCAGGTTTCAATTTCCCTTAAGGGAGCAGCAGCGCATCTGTAGCACTTTTGGTGCTACAAATGTCCATAGGCGATGTTAGCCGCTTTCCATCAAGTACGCTGTCTGCTGAACTCCTGCAATAAAAATAAAACATTGAATTTATATTTTTAAGTAGATTATTCAACGCAATCTTAGGAAAATTCTTTTTTTACTAGAGATATTAATTGCTGCTTCTTATTCTTATATTCTCGACATTTAATCAAGAAACTGCCGGTTTACTTCCAGTAAATGTACCTGTCAACGTTCATTAAAATGGTATCATTTGTTATAAGGCTGTGATGCAGTACAAAAGTTAAAACACGTTTACAATTATAGTTAACCGATTTTCAAAATGGCTCTGATATAATTTTGAGGTCCTGTAACAAAAATACATTTTTTTTATCAAATAATTTGGATACCCACAAAACGTCTACGGGTTCAATACGTGGTATAGTGCGGACAAGCTGAAAACCATTTAAAATGATGAACTGAATTTTCCATAAAAGAATTACAGCAATACCATTGACAGTTTATTTCACAGATACAGTAAACTGTATCTGTGAAATAAACTGTCAATGAGTCTAATGGTAACAAACTGTCTCTGTTAAGTTAAAACTTAACAGAGACACTTACAGATAATAATCGAGAGATAAATTGATTGATGTTTAAAGGACAAATTCGAAACAATACTACACCTGTTGAAAGTTGCATTATTATTGCACCAGAGTGTATTTATGGGACTGAACGTCACGTGCTGTCCAATCACGGGTATTATCGTTCCGTGACGTCATCAGCGGCCATCTTGGAACAAGCTTAGCAGTAGTGATTTGTCAGACTATGCTTACTTGGATCATTGGAGAATTGTACGACAAATTACGGTTATTGGCTTGTTTTATACACCTTAGTATTGCTACAGTGAAGTTTCCCGAGCAAAGTTAGGACATTAGAAAGCTTCTTAAAGCTTAAACATTAGCAAAATTATATATGCCGATGGGCATATAGTTTTAATTTTTTTTTTAAACGGACTTATTAAAAACTTTAATTTAAATTTATTTTTTGAAGAATTCGACCGTAGTTTTCAATATAAAACGTAATAGAGCAAAGCTGAAATCTGGATTGCAGCTCTTAGGGCCGTTACTACGCTCTTAGAGAATACCGGCATAGAACTGTTAGTCTTGTTCTAATTATGTTTTCAGTGATGTGTTCCAACGGTCCACTTACTTGTGCCCCTATCTCATTTTCCCTATTCTATCTTCCTATTCCAATCCCAAATCCCGTCCATTGTGTTTCATTCCTTTTGTCTAATACGTCTATCTCATCCCCCTATTCCACCCTAATGGGTTGACAACACGTTGGCTTCAAGCCTTGGTGTTGCAATGTCGATAGGCGACGATAACCACGTTCCACGACCTAAGCCGTCGGCTTGTTTGCCAGCTTCGCAATATAAAAATATCAAAAATAGTCGACGTTTGTCACCCTACGGCATCGCTTCTCAACCTGGGGATCGTGACCCTTGTGTGGGTCGCAATTGTTATTTAAGGAGGTCGCAGTCAGTTAAAATTTAAGATCTGTGTAATTTTTTATTGCACGACTTGACCAGGCAAGCAAACGGCCCACCTGATGGAAAGCGGTTACCAATGGTGCTACAGATGGGCTGCTGTTCTCTTAAGGAAGACTGAAACCTGGCCACTAATGCCGGAACACAACTTAGGGTTATAATGGCGGCATTCCCTAGACAAGGGACACCTATAGGTGGTAGCTATACAGACGAGATAACAGCCGGTCACTTGGCTGTGGGTTGTTTTGTCGCCTCTTACAAAAGGCCGCCCAGCCGCAGGTAATTGTATTGTTTTTCGCTTCCTACATAGATAAAGGATTTACAAAAATTCAGTTCAGTCAAATGTATAAGAAATAAGAAATTAAGAAATAAGAAAGAAAAAGATTTATTTAGAACTACAACACAAATGAAAATACATTACACTAGCATAAATAAATAAATATTAAATGTAAATTACAGTTAGAAAAATGAAGCAAGTGTAGCTGTTAATTTGGTTCTAGCTCAGCATGTCGCTGGTTGGATTAACCAGCGCTCCCCCAGGGGGTGCCGTTCCCCCAGGGGGTGCCGCCCTGGACTTCTCCCCCCCGTCCAGGTAGCGGCACAAGGGGATGCGTCCCCGGGGCCCCGAGCGGCCACTGTCACATTCCCCTTTTCACTCCGTGATAGTGGTGTCCCACCTTTCCGCCTCCAAATCCCAATGCCTGCCCTTCCTTACCAAACCTCCTCCCCAAATACCCCTCCTTTCCGATGCGACCGCCAGCGTCGAGGTGTTCTCCGCTGGCTGTCAAGGACGGCGGTGGTGATGTCCACCCCACCACCGCCCTCCTGACAGGCGACCTATCCTCCCCGACCCCGTCTGCCAACGCTGCTGTGTGCGCGAGGCGACGGGAAAAGGGGAGGAAGGAGAGGGGGGAGGGGTGTTGGCGCAGGAGCAATCCTTCGCAGCCTCCCCCTCCCCCCATCGCGAAGCCCCCCCCCGCCGCTGACGCTGCTTAGAGCGCGAGGCGGCGGAGGGGGAGAAAGGAGAGGGAGGGGTGATGGCGCAGGAGAAATCCTTCGCGGCCTCCCCCTCCCTCCTATCGCGAGGCCCCCCCCGCCGCTGACGCTGCCGATTGCGCGAGGCGGTGGGGGGGGTGGGGTGGAAGAAGAGGGGGGAGGGGTGATGGCGCAGGAGAAATCCTCCGCAGCCTCCCCCTCCCCCCCCATCGCGAAGACACTCCCCCTCGCCGCTGACGCTGCTGAGTGCGCGAGGCGGCGGGGGGAGGAGGAAGGAGAGGGAGGGGTGATGGCGCAGGAGTAATCCTCGCAGCCTCCCCCTCCCGGCGGCAGCGGGCGTCGAGGTCTGGGGGATCAACATAGACCTCCGCCCGCACTAATGCCGCGAGAGGGCGCGAGAGGTAGCCGCGCGTCCCTCTCAGGGCCGGGGACCACCATCTCCCCCGGCCCGCACACAGGAGAGGCCGCCTCTGTTTACGAGGCTGCCGGGGTTGCGGGTTAAGCTCACGCATGTACCGCGACCCCGGCGCTAGGCGGAAGGAAGGCTCCCATGGGGTTTTAGTGGGTATACCGGCAGCCGGTCGTATTGAACCGGCGTCGGGGAGCCCCACACACCGGCCGCGCATGATCCCCCGCGCGGCTGACGGTGCGGCAACGCATTTCCCATGTAAAAAAAAAAAAAAAAAAAAACCCAGCGCTGATCTTCTGCTACGGCTATTAAAATGGTATACACAGACGCAGCAGCAAATAAAATGCAAAGTGAACAGAAATAATTAAAATAAAATAAAAATATGTATATAAATTTTTAATAAATATTATTGTTACATACAGACAAAGACCATACAACTGCATGTTGTAAAAAATAATTATTTTATTTACTTCGTGTTTAAACTTCAAAAACATATTTTGTTATCGTACTTACTTTATGGCTGTAATTAGTGTCGAACGACTTAATCCTTGTTTTTATTGCGTTGCGTCGATGCTTGCCAGATGTGGGTGAACGGGCGCCCCTTTATCGGTATTATACAGTTTAGTTTAAAACAATGCCCGAACGAAGGGGTGAAGCAGTCAAGCGACGACTACGATACGTTTAAGACGTGTAGTACTTTCGATTAGCGACATAGTGACGGACTTCGTGCGTGTTAAATTGCATTGAATCATGCAGTGTGAATTGCTTGCATTCAGTTTTATTTTGTACTTGTTTTATACGTGTTTGTACAGTTCTTATAACATTCACTAATCCCGTACAGCAAGAATCCAAAACCCAAAAGACGTTTATACGATGTTTGCACTATTAGAGGTGGAAAGACTAGTTTGTTTCGAAGATTTTTTGGTTTCCAAGGAAGTCGTTTATATAACAAGTTAAATAAATTACGTCGTATTTATGACTTAACCAAATAAGAGACAAAACATTTAATTTGTAAATTCCTTAAGTCTCAAAACTACTTACAAACTGAGAATCTGATAACAGTTGCAGAATGACAATTAGTTTTACTAACACTCAAATTTTACAAACATTGATTTTCCTACACGCAAACACTCTTGTAACCATTATTACACACTCACCCACACACGCACGCATGCACTCGCGTACACGCATACTCACACTCTCACACAGACACACACACACACATCTCTCTATTGTTTTATTTAGTTTTTTTTCTTTCATTGTAGTTATCTTTGGTGGCGGTTATTATAGAACTAGTGCTTAATGGGAGGCGAGGGCCAGGAGTACCATCATACAGGGTTTTACCTAGTTTGCGCTCCTGTCCTTCCCATTTAATTAAGTTTGTCAAAATTTTGTTTTCTTTTTATGGGAAGTAAATAAATAAATTATTATTATTATAAACTCTATAGTAATTCCAACGGCATTTATTTTAATTCGAGCCATGTAGCTCGTAACATTATAAATGAGAGAATACATATTATTTGAAATAGTTATATCAATAACACTTCTATAAATCAAAACAGTTATTATAATTTCGCAGTGAAGGGGTCACAAGACTTTTTTTTTCGTGGGTCGCGTGAAAATCGTTGAGAAACAATGATCTACGGACCCTTCCTTGCACGCATACTATCAAGCACTTGTATAATTATTTCATTCCATATCAGTTTACTGTTAACTTAATATTAAAACCAGTATTGCATTAAGCAAGTTCACATGCAGTATGAACATGCGTTTTATCTATCTTTTGCTAGGATCGAAAACTGGCGTTTTAATCTTCATGCCATCCTGTCAAAGAGAATAAGATGGAGTGCTGTTTTGAATGTTAAATGGAAATCGGATACTTGTTTGAGGATAATACGGCACAGAGAAATACGTTTTTGTTGTCAACAGAACGACATGAGTGATTCACAACTCACAAGTAACTTATTCTTGTGATGATTTTTTTTTTCCTTTTTATGGACGGTTTTTATCAATTATCGGTAATAATCGGTTTTATTAATTATCAATTCATTTGCCTTGCTATTGATTAAAGTTTGAAATAAACTCCATACAAGTGTTACTGATGTTTTTATTTATTTAATGCAGTAGTACAGCAGGCAGGCAGACGGCCCACTTGTTGGAAAGCTGTTACGATCGCCTATGGACATTTGCGCTAACAAAGGTGCTAAAACTACAAGAAAAATTAACGTAGTAAGTATTAATACATTCAGCATTTGACTTATTTAGTTTAACTATACGTTTTAAACAATAAAACGCTATAAGTATAAGAAAGTATGCCTTTATAAATTCTATGTAGGTAAAATTTCTAAATAATAAAATAAAATAATTAAATTTGATTTGATTTGCAAAACGAAATGAGAACGATCTGAGGCATCATCCAGGCATGTTATGGTGCGGTTTCATTTGCGATAGTTACAGATACCTACAGGCTGTTTCACATAGATATGGCGATGTGTTTAATGCGTTGTTCGAGTTGCGACATTGTTATTGACGTTAAATATTGACAGTTAGCGTAAATATTAACACTTAACTGGATATGTATTAACGGCGTTATTTTTTTAATGCTTTAAATAAGACGTATTCGACCACAGTCTCAATCCTTAAGATGAAGAAGCCGCATCACAAGAAATTCTTTACTTTCAAAGTTAAAGTTTTAAATAATTGTCATTTCAATTTTTTTATTATTCTTATCATGCTACAATGCTAAACACTAGAATTCTTTTGGAAACACATGAAAGATAATAACTAAACAGTTAATATTTTTCGCAAAAATGCATCATTTTAAAATAAAAAATATCAATATTTAGAGCTTTTATGGTCCACTTTTTCGTAATTACTTTTTAATTTTGTCTATATATTAATACGTGAAGCAAAAACTTTGTACCCCTTTTTACAAAAATTGAACGGAGGAATATGAAATTCGCACACTTATAGTTTACTAGCTGTCCCGGCAGACGTCGTCCTGCCCGGTAAAAATGGGGTTTGTCGCAGAGGGTTAATAATTTAGGGTTGTATGTATTTTTGTATGTTGTATCATAAAAAAATAGAAATTAAAAATTTTGTCTAAAAAATAAAAATAAAAATTTAGGGGTGGACTACCCCTAACATTTAGGGGGATGAAAAATAGATGTTGGCCGATTCTCATAGACACCGGATAAGCACAAAAAATTTCATCAAAATCGGTCAAGCCGTTTCGGAGGAGTATGACAACGAAAACTGTGACACGAGAATTTTATATATTAGATAAAGAGAAGAAGCGACGAATTCTATTTTTTTTTAAATTACGCATAAAATGTACACTAAATCAATAAAAAAAACATCACACTCACTACCGTGTAAACACGCATATATACTCTTTTCTTTATTGTTAAGTTCTTCCGTGTAGCCTTATCGAAATCTGTTGACAACAAACTATTGTGGTCGAATTTCAATCACGGGCGACCACTAGTTTCAATTAATCCATCACTTTCCAAGGACCTGCCATAATGGTTTTAGATAAAAAATAATTGGGTTTTTGTTACAGTGCCATCTAGAATTTGTTATTAAAACTATTATAAGCTATGAGTACGTAGACAGTGGACCAACCTAGTATTTATAAAATATGTTAATAGATGGCAGTGATAGTATTAGTTTAGCTATTTGATAACAGATGGAACTAGTCAAGAGATTTTTATATTTAACGTGAATTAATACTATTTCGCATTGACGATTAAAATATTGCCTATTTTT
Source organism: Dendrolimus punctatus (assembly GCA_012273795.1). Lineage (NCBI taxonomy): Eukaryota > Metazoa > Arthropoda > Insecta > Lepidoptera > Lasiocampidae > Dendrolimus > Dendrolimus punctatus. The sequence goes on along the minus strand of CM022546.1, from coordinate 8,987,454 downwards.
TAAATTAATTTAAATTCTAAACTTATTAAACACTTAAACCACAAAGTTACGCTTACTACTGGTAAATAGATGTCAGTACTTTGAAAAAATCATATTTGTGTAAAAGCGATAGATGGCGGAACGAGTAAAAAATTATTGGATCAAGTTGTTTAATGGCTTACTAGAATATACCCGTCACTTCGTCAGCGCTTGAGTTGAAATTCTCGCGTGATTCCCAGGTCAAAACTGTGTCGGAATTAGCAAATTTTTATGCACCCGAACCACTACAAACCACTCTCGGAAAAATTGCCACGTGATATACGGGGCAAACAAATATCACGCATTTTATTACATAAAACTTGATATCCGTCAGAAAAAATCATTTTTTTTGCAATCTGGCCATTTCAACTAATTTCCTGAAAATATCCCGCGGTATTCCCAGGATAAAAAGCGACTAGCGAACACCGCATCGAAATCGACCCAGTAGTCTTTACGTGAACCCCGAACAAACAGACAAACCGACAAACAGATATTTTTTTAAATCCATTGTGTTCGCCATCGTTTACATAGTATATTGCAGTTGTTTTTATTTTAATAGCTTCAATGTAAATCTGGGAAGTTTCTTTCGCCGTTTCTTCTCTTCCAGCCATAACACGTTGCGAAACGGCAGTAAGATAGCGTAGGCCGCCGCGAACCGCCGATCACGGTCCGCCGGGATCCTTCTTCTCGGGCTTTATATTACCCGTCGCCCGTTCTCAATTAGTTCATTGTGTCGCCCATTGGCGAGCATCATCAGATTCATCCCCCTCTCATGGCAACAATCCAGCCGAGGTAAAACTCCCTAGGGAGCTTCCTTAAGCAAGTTGGTCCCGTGCTCGTGCTCGTGCCCCAAAAGCCCGGGTAAAGTTGTGAGGTCTTCGGGCCAACAACATAAGTCAAGTCAAATAAAAAAAAAATCAATGTACAGGCACGGCATGTTTAGAATTTTTCAATAAATATTTATAGATTATCTTGCTAACCGTTTATTTACTATAGTACCAATTAAAATTTGACTCGAGATCCATAACAATGTCAGATTTCTACCAATCTGGCAAGCGAATGAATAACAACATATATAGGAAGTTAGAGAACATCCACAAGTAACCGGGCCCCATAAACGAAACGCCTGCAATTTCAAGGTACTTACTACATTAAATTGAACACAATGACTTAGATCCATAGTTCATTTAAAACAAACGGATACATGTAAACCATTTTTTATAGCCTTTAATATATTGATATTTCCTTGTTTGCATATCTTTGAACTTAAGCATACTGTGTACAATACTTTTAACAACAAAAATCCCTTTGATAATGTAGGTAACAGAAACTGCTATGGATAGAATCGCGTGTAACGTCAAAGTATTTTAATAAAACAGTCTTGTAACTGAGATATGTTGTAATTAGTACCAACACGTGAGTAGTACTTGAAAGACATTCCTGTTTCTCGAGACGGGTATGAGATGGAAGGTATTTCAATCAAATCACATGGTCCACAATCAAAGACATGTCGGGTACTGTCGGTTTCCTTTCCCTTGGAGCGTTAATATCGTCACCTTAATAACTTTAATGGGGATTAATCAATATAAATGTTTCCAGTATATATAAACTGGCTTGCTCACCTTCTTCATTTATTGTATAGCATATATATATATATATATATAGGAATAAATAATTCCTTCTACCCTCTATCTTAAGGAATGTTTCGATTTTCTCCATGCTCACACCCGTAATTTGTGCTCCTCTGATAATCTGCTTTAAAAATACCTTCACACGCTTCTACATACTACACCAACTCACCAAGCTAAGTCAGTATCCTGTTTTAAAATCATGGATTTTAAAGCATTTTTGGTCCTGTCAGGTATAATAGTGCTATTAATTCTGTACTGTGTTAATCTAATATATAAAATTCTCGTGTCACAGTTTTCGTTGCCATACTCCTCCGAAACGGCTTGACCGATTTTGATGAAATTTTTTGTGCTTATCCGGTATCTATGAGAATCGGCCAACATCTATTTTTCATCCCCCTAAATGTTAGGGGTAGTCCACCCCTAAATTTTTTTATTTATTTTTTAGTCAAAATTTTTAATTTCTATTTTTTTATGATACAACATACAAAAATACATACAACCCTAGATTTTCAACCCTCTACGATCAACCCCTATTTTTTACCGGGCAGGACGAAGTCTGCCGGGACAGCTAGTATGGTATATAATAAAGATGTTTTCATTTACTTATTTCATATACATACATACATACATAACTTCACGCCAGGTCCCTTGCGGGGTAGGCACGAACAACAGAGCGCCATTTAGGCTTATTCTTACACACCTCACTTGCTTCTTTTCTTCTTTCTTTGACTTATTTCATATATTTTTAATATTGTATATTATTTATTTTTTACGCCGCCACTGTCATGTTTGAATATTTTCCTATTTTAGGGGTTGCCTGGACGACATCGCCTTAAAGGATAAGGCCGCCCTTTGCTCAACATTTATTGTGTCTAGTTTTTAAGAACGTAGTTTTAATTTTTGTGAACAAAAAAGTGTTTTTATTCATTTATTCATTCATTCAACTTCTTAGCTGTACAGGTTGTCTGACCGGGATTGCTATACACATTAATAATGTACATATTTGTATATATACAATAGTAATATGTGTTATTGACATTTTTCATTTATCTTACTTATACATATTGTTTAATGTGTTTGTATTCTCTTTTACATGTATTTGGTTTGCACACCACCGTCATACACTGTAGACTTCTTTCACATAATCCATAGCCCGGGTTGTCTGGCAGAGATCGCTCTTTAACGATACGGCCAGATACATGAAACGATGTTAAAATTATTTACTTTATGTGTGTTTGGAACAATAAAGCATTTTCTATCTACCTAAACAAAGACAGCATATTATGCACCTTAGGGTGGTCGTTAAAAATTAAATTTCTTGCGACGCCCCCTAAAAAGCTTCCTTTTAATGAAAAAACACTGGGTTTTTTTATAATTTTTCAAGTCAAGACATCACGTGCACGTGAGGCACGCAAGAAATTTAATTTTTAACGACCACCCTAATGCACCTACATTGCCAGATTAGTTAAGTAGTTAATTTCTTTTAAACCAGGTTGCCTGGAAGAGATCGCTTTTAGCGAGAAGTCCGCCTGTGGTTTTTCCAAGTATTATAGTAATTATGCATTTTGATTTTGAATTTTTTAATGTGCTCCGACTTCAATGTGTTGTAGAAAGAAGTGGGTTAAATATTTATTATTTGCTTTATAATTTAAAGTCATTTGTTTGTTATTTATAAAATAAAATTTAATTTTTGATTGAAATACTTGAATAGCTTTAGAAATAATATATTAAGCACCTATAGAAATTGTACTGTTGGTACGCATATACAAGATTTCTGTCTCACTCTTCTGTGTAGGTGCTACTTACCAAAGGTTACTTTCGGTTTCCCTGGGATCCACTGATCAAATCCTGACTTGTTGTCAATGGGACCATCTAATTAATCATAAAATCTATCCACAATTGACGGAAATATACGGAATTTTCAAGGGTTTTTATCGATTTTCCTGAAACACGCTCATCGGATCCGGACTTGGTGACTATGGGACGAAATTGGGAGTATATATTCTCTATTGATTATTTTTTGGAAAGTCAATCTACAATTGATGGAGAAATCAGGGAACAATCATACAATAATAAGCTTTTATAAAAAGATTTTTAAATACAAGTTTTTGAGATCCTGGATATTATGTAGCAGCAGAGTGCTAGTCGAGACAAGTAAAACGAGCCCAAATTTAACGGGTTTATCTTGTTTAGTACAGGAGTTCCTATGGCCACCTTCCGACTCCATCATCAGATCAGCTCCATGGTACCATATTATTGCATTGTCACGCGATATACATATGGGTGCAAAATTTCAGCTCAATCGGAAACGGGAAGTTGCTCAAATTTAACTTGCAAGATTCCATCCGAACTTACATGCATCCAATGTAAGTTAAATAAAAGCTTGTAAAAACACATATAGACAAATTGAGAACCTCCTCCTTTTAAGTCGGTTAAAATAGTCTGGAGTCTCCTTCTAAGTCCGTCCATATTAGGCTTTGATTAGATTTAAAATTCTAATAGAAAATCCAGGTACCTTATGTAAGAGAGGTAACTCAGTATAAGCCTTCGAATATCTCGTTCAAGCCGTCTCTGAAAGTAGCAGTATTCAAAAGAGGGAAATTGTACTTTTCGTTAACATAAGTGGTCTGGAGTATACTTCAAACATTGAGTGGTTTCAAGAAACGAAATGAGATACCACTTAGACGGAAAACCATTTCTACAATACTATGTCTATGGTACAGGCACTATATTTATTTTGTACTAGCTATGCCTACTTCTTTCAAGTTGAATTTTATAACCATAGTAAATTATATTTACGTGCCGACAAAAGCAAATGCATACCTGCCTGCCATAAAACCTGGTTTATTACCTTTCCCGCATTTTGACTTCTTTTATTTACTTTGTGTTTAGAATTTGTAAGTAAGAAAATAATTCTATTTTTATTATTTATTATTGTCTTGTTTTATGTTATTTTTTTGCGTCGAGGCGTATTGTGTTTGTACAAAATAAAAGGAATGCCCGAATGGAGGGGTGAGGCAGTCAAGCGACGACTGCGATACGAGCAAGACGTGTACATGGATTAGCTATATAGTGACGGACTTTGCGCGTGTTATTGAATCGTGCTTTTTGTACTGGTTGCGTTCAGTAATATTTGTACCTGTGTTATATGTGTTTGTATAGTTCTAATAAATTCCATAGTAATTCCAATGGTATTTTAATTCGAGTCCTGTAGCTCGTAACAGTATCTTCTTACCCCTGAAAGATATCGAATCAAAATGGAACACGTACAAAAATATAAGATATAATTTCAGTTTTAATTCCTTAACATTTTCAATGAAAATAATCGGGCTTTTGTACGATTGTATAGGTTCACCTTTTATTACTGTCTCACCTGATGTTGAGTGATAACGCGGTCTACGATGGAGCTCGCTGACCTAGAAGACACATGTTCTCACGTGACTGTAAGACCCCTAGATTGTATTCTCACAAAATACAGACCCCAGAAAATTGTTCCATTCTTCGTCAGTGAGTACCACTGTTTCACTGTTTTAATGGATAAACATAAGAAACAGTGCTAATGAATCCTTTTGAGTTATCAGAAGAACTCCATTGTTTGGCTTCAGTCATACCTACGATTTGGTTGAGCTGATATTGAAAACTCTTAGATACATCAGACTGGGTTGTATGAGTTCAATTCCTTTGTCTACTATTGTGGCTAATAAAAATACAATAACAAGAATTAAGTCAACTTTACTTTCACACCAATTTTTTATTTTATTTTTTGTTTATTTGATATATTTATTCACTTTATACATATAAAACATATCTTTCCTTTTACATTAAATAAAAATAAATAACGAAATCAAAATTATTAATATAATCTGTGTTTTAATCCCTAAAATGAAAGCGTCGGGTCAAAAAACTCTTTAAAGTTCAAAAGAGGTCAAATAGTTTTAATTTGACAAGCTTTAAGGATGCTATTAAAAATAAAAAGTAAATTTGAATTTTCATAGAATCCTCAATTGTCATAGAAACAAAAATAACAATAGACGTCGCAATCTAATTTTTACGTTATTTGTTTTGTTAAAATAAATGAATATTGATTTAAAAATATACAAAAATGTTTTCTGACGAAGAAATAAAAGAATCCGAAAGCAGTTTTATGAGACCTGCAGATGAGATAATTAGGTATTTTATTTTGAAGCTTTTTTGTTTAAACAAAAATGTGACACGAAGCCTTAGTGAATTTTGTTGTTTTGTTTTTTGTGATGAATCAATTGTTTGCATTTTTGTTTCAGTATTCGAGGCGCCTGTTTGAATGACAAGTTAGTGAAAAAGGACGTGACTTTTCAAAATGAACCTTTTATGTCTACTTCAAGGAACTATGTATGTATTATCTACTTCTTTGAAATATTGAACCGTAGTTCGAATTTTTAGTTGGTATATTTTCAAAATTGGTTATAATGAAAAATTACACTATTGGTCTACTGCCTATAAAAGAAAACAATAGTTTTTGCTGTTCTGAAAAATTATGTTTTGTCCCGTATGGCAATTGTAACATGTATTGTATGTTTTTCATGAAATCCGTGTAACATAAATTTGCGACATCAATATTGAAGTAGTAGTAGAAGTAGTTTTGCCAGGTGGTAGGGCATTTGCCCGACTGGATGGCGACCACCCCTGGTCCAGAGTATGCCGCCATAATAACCCTGTGTTGTGTTCATTAGTGACCAGGTTCCAGGCTCCCTAAAGAGAGCAGCAGCGCATTCGTAGCACCTTTGGTGTTGCAAATGTCCATAGGCGATGGTAACCGCTGTCCATCAAGTGGGCCGTCTGCCTGTCTGCTGATCTCCTGCAATAAAAAAAAAAAGTAGAATTCGCCACAAAGGCAAGCAAAGGAACCTTAGTCCATACAGCCAATTTTGATGTATTAAAGTCTTCCTATAGTAGCGCTGTTGCATTGCAAGCTAAATCCGACGTTAATCTATGGAGTTCTTGTGAAAACTCGAAAGGCCACATCTGACTATACACTTCACATTTCTCATAAAAACACATCATTGTTACTCGAAAACTATAAATATCCTACAACTATTGTTCATTTTAGAGTAATTTTACATATTTTTAGAAAATAAAACTGCACAGCACAACGCCTCCTTTCAGTTCCCGCCAATAACTCCACACCAATTAAATATTTGACACGCATTACAAAATACAAAATAACGTTAATAATAGGAGCGTATATTTAAGTATCTTATTTTGATCTTACTTTAAAAAAAATCATTTCTTGTATTCTGACAATACGCTATTAGTTGCCTAACCACAGGGATGAAAACAGCTCTTTTCGTCTCTGGGAAACAATTCTCCCTGCTGTTAAAAAAATTAAATATGCGAACCATACAACTATCACGTGACTGATGTTCCAACTTTTCTACAGCCACTGTTAAATCGCGGCATAAATTGTAATAAAAAAATCATCAATTTTGTAATACCTAGAATAGAATATCATTTATTGCATAAACTGTCACAGACATATAATTTAAAGATGTTGTGTTCTTTGTAGGAATGACAGTCTGTCCTTTCGAACGTGCAATACTGGCAATTTATAATGTTGCCAGGCCATTATATAATATTATTATTATCATGTCATTTCACTAAAATTTCTGTTATTTGTCACAAAAATAGTAAAAAAAATACTATACTAACTATCTACTAAAAATTACTATACTACTAATATACTATCAACAGTGACCAAAAAATACGGGCTGATAGAAGAATACCACAGAAAAAAATTTACTACACGTTTCATATGTGACGTGTACGTGAGGACGGTTAATTGCCTTGCCGCGTGATTTTATAAGTAGTAACTAATCAGTTTTTATTTACTTTCCTCATATTCAAGATGAAAAGCAGAGCGTTAACCTCGGGTGAAAGGCCTATTTAGGCACTCGAATTATTACTAAATTAAAATAACATAGATAACTTCGCTTTGTTTATGATTCACTGACTTTGACTACAGATAAAACAGAATATTGCCAGAAGGCAAAAATTTAGTTTATGTTCTAGACATTTTGGTCGAGTTGTACATACATACACGCTCGAGTATCTCAGTTGATTTGTTAGAAGTTATTGTCCTTGAAGCCTTCTCCAGTGCTAACAAAAGTTGTGTTTTCGGCTCTTTCAGCTTGACATCTCCCGTCCACTTTTCCGCGACGGCTTCTTTCTCGATGGCCTGGAGCAGCAGCAGGCGAAGTTCGCATGGACCGAAGAGGATGGGAACATAGCTTCATTGGTGTCCGAACCAGGCTTTGGCACAACTGGTCAAACTACTTTTGGCAGAGATTTGGATGTTACCTTCAAGAGCGAATTGAAGGTTTGACTTCACCAGCTTTGGTCCGCGGCTTCACTCGCGTTAAAGTTAACGCACTGGAACCGTATATTTATCTGAGATGAACAGTAGCGTATGTATTATTCTAAACTCTAATCAATCCCTGTGCCAAAAAATCGGGTTGTTTTGGTGTCACGACCAAAGGAAGATTTGCACTGAAAAACAGCTTTGTGTCGGGTATAATTCCGGCACAGCAATAAGCTGTGTGAGAACCTTATTTGGTGAAAATGCGACTTACAAATTCTCAAAATATGCTCTTTAATATTTAATAAATGTAAGTACGTCGACATTTCTTGAAATATTTTTCCTTTCTGTCTCATAGTACAGTAACTAGGTATAGTATAAACATAGTATAGTAGAAATGTTTTGCCATCTAAATGGTATCTCATTTCGTTTCTTGAAACCACTGTTTGAAGTATTAGTAAGTGAGAAACATTAGTACATGGAAGAATAGCAGGAATGTTAATTCGTCGGTTAAAAAAAAATACTCTGAAAATGTGCTAAATCATACACGCGTAGATGACGCCACAGGTTCACGCGCTTTAAAAGATAACACTTACTAAAAGATAATACTTATCATAGTGAGGAGTGTTCTAAGGAATTGTTTGAAATGGCTTCTGCTACTTGTTTTTAAAACGCACTCGGGTTTCCAGATTGAGTTCTGGAAATTCCTTATTTTATGGAATTAGTCATGCTACAATTAAAGTAACACTTAGACCGTCGTCATTCTTAGATACGTTGGCTCGACTCGAATTATTTACATCCCAGAGAAAAAACTTTGCACTATCTCCAAAAAAAAAAAATTTGGTGAGAAAATTCACCAATCTGGAGACTAGCAGCTGGCCATCGATTAGACATTTGAAGACGTGAGTGGATAAAGGTGATAAGTCGCATATTCGGTTTTTTGCTTTTTTTGCGTAGATGAAGGTTATAAGTCGATACCAAATAACTACAGATCTTAGACCATAGATATAAGGCATATTTAAAAAAATAAAAATTGAAAAAGGTGTTCAGTTCAGTTTGAAATAAAAGTAAAACTTTTATCTCGATTTACTCAGAATTGGAATAATGCGACTTATCACCTTCATCCACTCATGTCTTCATTTGTTCCCACTTTCTTAAGTTTGTATCTTGTAAGTTATGTAAAAGGGCTAATAAATAAACATATATTTTATTTACAGGAGGCTGATACATCCAGCTCAGTGCTTCAGCCGACCAACCGCAATTGTCTGACGTTCACAAAAAAACCGTTCCCGGAATCTCAACTAGTTTCGTCAACGTCCTCAGGATTATCTGGTATTAGTATATACTTACTAGTTATAATTACACTAGGATTTATCACGCAGCTTCTATCGCGTAAGCTTTGAATATGAACTCAACGAGAACAAGCCCATTTTGATACACTTATTCTACATAATTTATTTTGGACATTTATACTGATATTATTTCTTTACGTTTAACTGCCAATTGCTATCAGATGATCAAAATAGCTACCGATACTTAAAAAGATGATCATGTATATTTAAATATATGTACATATATATTTATCTTTTTTTATATAGTTTTGTAAATATGTAATTTTCGGTTATGTATATTAAGTATTTAATATATAGAACATCTGTAAATACTGCATTTACATATTTATTAGTAGAATGTAAGAAATTGTACTATATATGTATATTATGTATACCTACTACCACCTTCATTACAATTTTACGAGCTAGATGCCTACAAAAACAAATCTACATACCTGTAAAACACATTTTATTACCTTTCGGCATTTGGACTTCTATTGTTTACTTTTTGTTTAAAATTTGTGATTGGAAAACAGCCCATTGTTGTATTGTAATCTTTTACGACAGTCATGAGCCAGGTGTTACGGATTTGAAGTACAAACTGATTCTAAGAAAATCAGTCCACGTGGCCGGACGGACATATTGCACCTGTGCAGTATAAAACGAGGGCCTGATTGAGGGAGGGGGTAGTTCAGCAACAACTACGATCAAGGCGTGACGTGTGTACAATCTGAGATCTAATAGTGACGGACTTTAAACGTTTTATTGAATTACGACCTTCTGCATTACGTTTGGCTTTGTTGTGTTCAGTTATATTTGTACCTGTGTTATACGTGTTTGTATAGTAATAATAAACTCTATAATAATTCCAACGGCATTTTAATTCGAGTGTCGCGACTCGTAACAAAAATTGAATTCATTCCCGAGGTTGTCTGGAAGAGATTGCTTTCAGCGAAAAGACCGCCCTTTGTGCATAATGAGACATAGTTTTCGTTTGTAAATTCTTTTTTGTATTGGTATACAATAAAGAGTTATTGATTGATTGAATATAGTACTTTTTTTCGAACGTATTTTCTGCTGGATCTATTATTAAACTAATTAAACGTGTCAAATAGGAATAGAATCGCACTTGCCGACACTTTCAATCGGTAAATTGAGCCGATATACTTTAATATCATTTTAATACTTCAATAAAAAAATTTAACGTTTCTGAGTTGACTACCAGGTTTGGACCGTCCGAAAACCGGTCCTGGTACGCGTAAGGTGGACAAGACGGACCCACGTTCCAGGTACCACTACGTGAAATATGTTAAGAGGCAAGGAAAAACTGTCAAGCTGTGGGAGTGCGGTATATGTAAGTCCAAGTAATAGGTTGCATCTATAAAACTAGCAGTTATTTACAAACACAGATTGAAATAATAAATTTATAAATATTTTATTTTATAAAGAAGACATGAGTGGATGAAGGTGATAAGTCGCATAATTCCAATTCTGAGTAAATCGAGATAAAAGTTTTACTTTTATTTGAAACTGAACTAAATTGAACACCTTTTTCAACTTTTTATTTTTTAAATATGCCTTATATCTATGGTCTAAGGTCTGTAGTCATTTGGTATCGACTTATAACATTCATCTACGCAAAAAAAAGCAAAACACCGAATATGCGACATAACACCTTCATCCACTCACGTCTTTATATTACTCAAGTTGGATAAAAGGTACTTACTTAATAAAATAAATAGGAACTAATTAAATAATGATAATTAAGATCCTGCTGACTTGCACACCAGTGAAACTGGTAAAAAGTACTGATGTATTTTAGGAATAACACATGTATGCAAGTACATTTATGCAAGCATAAATATTTCATTTTATTTACACTTTATACTACATCTACATAAGAAGTCCACTTGATAAACATCCTATAGTTTTAACCCCTACGTCTTCACCAAGGCTGTAAATACATATTTTCATATACCAAGTCATCATCATCATCATCCGAGCGTTAAATCCCGGTTGCGTTCGGAGCGTTCACTCCGACGCCCAGGGTCCGCTTTCCTACTTTTTCTACTCCACTTCGCGCGGTCTTCAGCATCCCCCGTTTTGAGACCATTGGCACGCAGGTCATCCTTCACGACGTCAAGCCAGCATTTCTTGGGCCTTCCCCTTCGACCGGGACCTGGCGGAGGTGGCATGGCTAGACATTTGTTCCCCACGTAATTAGCCGGTCTGCGTAAAACGTGGCCGTACCAGCGTAAGCGACACTCTTGCAGTTTGTCTGCTATGTCACGGACATGAAGACTGCCACGGATGCGGGAGTTCCTGACCCGGTCTTTCCGCGTCACTCCACACATCCATCGCAGCATATTCATCTCCGTGACACGCAGCTCTTGCTTGTGTCGCTCAAGTACAGGCCACGCTTCACTGCCATACAAAAGGACAGGTCTGATGATGGATTTATAGACCTGTCCTTTTAATTTGACCGGCATTTTGGGGTCACAAATGACACCTGTCACCTCACGCCACTTGGCCCAAGCTGCTGTGATACGGGCCTTGACGTCGAGGTCGATATCCCCGGACGCACTAAGGACAGATCCCAAGTACTTAAACTGATCCGTGCGCTCGACCGTATCTTCGCCTATGCGCACGGATGTGGGATCTGTAGTGTTGCAGGCCAAGTACTCAGTCTTCGCCACATTTAGTTTCAAACCGCCGTTCTCTAGCGACCTCTTCCACGCATTTACACGTCCCACCAGACGCCCCCTGTCCGAATCTGCCAGCGCGATATCGTCAGCATACATGAGCAACCATGGAGGTTGCTCATGCGCATCTCTGATGCTGTTTGACACTTCGTCTAATATCACGCTGAACAGAAACGGGCTAAGGACCGATCCCTGGTGCACGCCTATAGTGATGGGGAAAGGTGTAGTGTCGCCAACAGCGGTCCGAACTATGGAATCAGAATCCTGGTACATATCTCGGATAATGTCAATATAGGTTTCTGGCACCCCTTTGGACCTCAGTGCCCACCAGATCATCACGCGAGGAACACAGTCGAAGGCCTTCTGCAGATCCAAAAACAGGAAATGCAGAGGGGTATTCTTCGTCCTGTATTTCTCCATGATGATCCTTAGGGCAAAAACAGGGTCCATGGTTCCATGCCCAGGACGAAACCCATATTGACATCCCGAGATAGTGCACTCCTGCCGGATCCGAGAGTCGATTATGCGCTCAAAGAGCTTCATGGTGTGGGACATTACCTTTATTCCGCGGTAGTTTTCGCACTCCTGCACCGATCCCTTACCTTTGAAGACTGGAGTGATAACACTTAGTCTCCATTGGCTTGGGATGTTCCCGGTGAGGAGTATGCGGTTAAAAAGGTTTGTTAAAATGCCCACACCACGAGGACCCATCGCCTTCCAGGCTTCGATGGGGACTCCATCGGCTCCGACAGCTTTCCGATTCCGCATGCGGCGAAGAGCCCTATGGACTTCATCAGGCGTTATCGGTGGCACTAGTCCTTGATTCGGAGGGAGGTCCGGTGGCTGTACCTCTTTGTGCTGCTTATTTAGCAGTTCGTGGAAGTAAGAGCGCCATCTCTCCTTCACCGCGAGGTCCTCGCATAACAGGTTGCCGCCAGGATCTTTAACACAGCGGCACTTGGAAATGTCCTGTGCCGCTTTGATCCTGGAACGTGCCAACTTATAAATGAGCTTCTGCCCCTCAGACGATTCCAACTTATCGTACAACGATCGAAAGTGGTTACGTCTGGCTCTGGCTACAGCTCTTTTAGTGGCACGTTTTGCGGCCCTGTATGCGTCGTGATCTTCAGGAGATCTGGACGCTTGCCACTTTTTAAACAGGGTTTTCTTCACCCTAACCTCCCTCTGGACTGTGTCGTGTGGATTTTCATATACCAAGTATGAGGAATTAATTGTTGACCATACAAATTCTCCCTTCATCGATATTTAATTTTTTTTGATATGAAATGTAATGTTCTTGTTCAAGATGCAATACGCCCTTTTGGTAATTTTCATTGAAATGCTTGCAGCTGTTTAGTCGCGAAAAGTAAAATAAATACATCTAATTTTGTGATTAATTCCTAATGTTACCATGGAAGAAGAAGGAATGGCAAACGCTGAGTAAAAAAAACACAACACACTGTAATCACACTTCAAGCCTTTATCTTTATTTAACACTTTCAATTTTTAGATTAGACCCTAGTGAATCAAAAACTGAAAGTTTTAGAACAATATATTAGTTTAAAATACCTTTTTCAACAAATAAAAATACTTGGTGCAAATGTCGCTTACAATAAAATGGCGGTAAATGAACAATTTGGCGACACCTTTCCGTCCTTGTTAAAGTTATAACTTCTTATGGGAGGGTAAACCGCTTCGTTACGTAACGCGTTACGGTGCCAGTCTGTCTGGCTTCACTTTCCTATCACTTTAACCTAAAGCGCTACCCGTATTTCGGCAATTAGATTAAATAATGATATTAATAATGTATATAAAAAAATTCTAATGTACATATTCAAGAGTTTTAACTAAGAATTAAATATATTTTATGTTCAATAAAACATTTTATCAGTAAATAAACTTTCTTTACGTTAGCATATTACATAACATTTATGTAATAACCTAAGCTCTTCTCAAGTTATACAATTTCAATATTAAATAGTTTTAAGTTTTCACTTCTGTCGAGCGTCTCGAGACGCACACTTTTTTTTATAGAAAATATTATTTAAAACATCGTTTTTCAGCTTAAATCAGTCACACATTAAAATTGTTATATAGGAGGCATATACTGTAAATACAGTATATACTGTAAAATTACAGGCAGCCGCGAATTTCAGCATCAGTATACCTTGTTACGGCATTTGCCAACCCACACCGACGAGAGGAATTTCCACTGCAACGCCTGCGGGAAGAGTTTTCGTCAGCTCTCCACTCTTAGCCAACATCGGGCCATACATTCTGCTGAGCGACCTTACTCTTGCGAGGTAGTTTTTTTTTAATAATTGGTAGACAACACACACACATTGTACATCTCCAAACTAAGCAAGTTACGTTTGTGTTATGGGTAATAACAATGGGCCACTCTGGGTCCGATCCCAGACACCAAGAACATAGTAAATAACAGAAAGTTCATTTGCAAAATATACCAGGAATCTAACCCGGAGCATCTGGGTTCCAGCGAGTTCGCTCAACCATAGAGGCTGTTAAGTCTCTTTTAATTAATGCTTCAAACATTTAGATGTATCGGGAAAGACAGTGGTGATTTAATAAAACGCATTCATGAATTAAAAAATATTTTATTTTTAAATACATCTTCGTCGAGTATCCACGAATATTCATGTATTACAGTAATCTTCAAACAAAACCCTTGGCCAAATTGGTTTTGACAAACGAGATTCGAAACGAGAGATTCGAGATTGCTCGAAAATGCATTTTTTTATTGCAGGAGTTCAGCAGACAGGCAGACAGCCGACTTGATGAAAAGCCGGTTACCATCGCCTATGGACATTTGTAATACCAAAGTTTAGACTAGGGGTAGTCGCCATCCGGTCGAGCAAATACCATACCACCATACCACCATACCACCTGGTTGTGGGTTGCTTTGTCGCCTGTTACGACTGACCGTCCGGCCGCAGGAAATTATATTATTTATCCGTTCCTGCACGGATAGATTTTCGGTTATGGTTTTTGAATACGGACCAAATGTAACATGCCTGCCATTTAAAAGATGTGATTACATCGCTTCTTTGCTTCAATAACGTGGTATCTTGAAAAACCCAAATTTACAGTACACCACTTTTAAAATTTCAAAAAAAGATTTTACCCAAACATATTTTACACTTTTTTTGTATATTTTTTTTGTAAATTTAGTGTCAATTTACTAAGCTTTTTGAAATATATGAGAAAGTTGTGATAATATGATACATTTAGCAAAATATAGTGAGTGAGTGAAATAAGTGAGTATTGGGATATGTCACGTTATTGAAGCAAAGAAGCGACATGTACAAAATAACGTCAATATCGATTTCATAAAATAACTGCTCAGTGCTACTTACCAGGTATGCAACAAAACGTTCAACCGCGTTTCGACGCTGATCTCTCACAGGAAGACCCATTCTGACGTAAAACCGTACAGGTGTCACATATGCGCCAAGGGATTCCACCAGAAAGGTTACCTTGATTCCTTTACCTATGTATCCTTACCTTATCTATTTAGTCATTAATGTATTAAGACATCAATAATACAGCACCTTTCCAAGTAACTCTGCAACATAGTAACGACATAACAGTATTAATAAATATAAGTTTGTAATAGATAAGTAAAAATATATTATTGACAATTTATCTTCTCCTTCTTGATATATAAAAATGAATGTCTGTATGTCCTATATAGAATCGTAAACTATTTGATCATGCGATGATCTTTAGCAAACTTGTTGTGCATGAGCCAAAGAAGGTTTCTGAGTTGGTTCACAATTGGACCCGGTAGGTGGCGCTGCTGTCGGCATATCGATTGAAGTTTTTCCGGGCAGGACGACGTCTGCCAGGACAGCTAGTATATAATAAAGAAATGAAATAAGTAAACACCGCGAAAATTATTTTCCAAAAAAGATTTAAACAGAATAAAAAAGAAATAAATACCACCTACCTCTATGGGTTGTTTTATCAGTTCTTACGACAGGCCACCTGGTCGTAGGAATTAGTATTCCATCTCCGATTTTGCATGGATAAATTTAAAACAAGAAAAAATTAATGTTGTTTTAATGAGGATTAACAAAATCACTAGTAAAAATGATATATATAGGTATATAAATATTTCTGTTTTTAGGTAATCTACGTAATCACTTGTTTACACACACCAACGCAAGGCCATATCGTTGTAACATTTGTATGAAAGGCTTCAATCAGCAGTCTAATCTCGTGTGTCACAAAAATAAGGTATAATATTCTTTGTAATTAACACATTAGGTGGACACAAATTGTCTTCTTCTATTTACAATATTATAAATTTGAATTTGAATCGATTCCAATTGAAGACTTCAGGGAAAAAGCTGAACTTGTCTATTCTTTCCGGTACTATATGATAATAAACCGAACAGGGTAAGACACGAGTAAATCTTAGTTCTTGACGTTTAAAGGATCGCATGCAGGGAAAAAGTAACATAGCATACTTGAAAAGTCCAGAGAAAAAACAGTTTTGCTAGTGGCATATGTCACTTTTCCCTGTTAAATCTGACTGAAGATATATTTAATTTATGCTTGAAACCTTTTTGATTTTTAAGTGATTTGACATTTATTTTTGTTTAATCGTGAAACTTGTGGGCTCCCAAAGCACAAGGTTCCAAACTTAAAAGTGCGATGTCAAAATCAATGTTGCTTGACAAGTTCGTCTATTTCCCTAGGGTCTGCAATTTGTGTAATGCATTCAAAAGTGAAAAAATCAGGGGAGCTAATTTGGACCAGCAGATTATGAATATGCAACGTTTAGAATTTTTATTTGTGTATCTGTAAGAGCATCATGTGAAGTTTCGCTGACCCTGGCTAGGTTTTGCAGCATTTGACTATCTAATAAAAAATAATCTTGAATACATAGATAGATTAGTTAGATAGTCATATAGTTTTTATTAAGTTTCGGGCCAATAGGCAACCGATTAACCACCGTCTACTTTTGAAGAATCGCATTGTCAAATTGATATGTTTCTAGATATACGTACCTTAGTATCGGTACATGCAAGACGTGACATAAAGTTTCACGTTCTATTGGTTTTTGTCATAGTTTTAAACACAAACTTGCAAAAGTAGTCATTTGACCAACCAGATACGTGGGCCAGCCACCCTAAGGTGAACTGTTGTAGCTAAGTGGTTACGTATTTGTTTTTTCTCCATAGGCTCATCCTGAAGGTAACTGTAGTGGCGGTGAAAGAGGAAGGATCACACCTCGTGCTATACCAGCAACTGAAACTCAACCTGATAATACCAGGTACCACCGTAGACTATCTACGAGTTTAATTATCCGCTACGTAACAATTTTCATCTCGCAATGCAGAACATATTTCAGCAATTCAAGTCTGTTATTTCCTTTATCGAACCTGTTACAGAAGAACATCGTAAATCACATAAAATTTTACAGGAAAGCTAACTACTTTACTTTTTTTATTCATTACTCTTAGATCTACAATTTTTAGTGTGTGTATTATTCTATATGCATTTGAATGCGAAGCCACAATTGGCTACCCTACAAACGCACCCCAGTGGGTGCATTCCATTACCTTGAGAATGTGCTCGGTTTAACCAGCCTGCTATGCTAACATGTATGTACACTCAACGATTGATATTCCGCGTAGTCATCTTTCATACTTTTGATCTATTACTGAGCTTTAGCATTAATTTTCAGATCTCCCGAGCAATGCGAAGTAACTTCCTCTATGGGACCATATCTCCCAAATATAACTACAGCATCTTGGGTCCCAAAAGTATCTGATTGGGCAGTCGCCCCAGCATATGAGCAGACTAATTTTGCTATAGAAATTGAAGAATTTTACGGGGGTGCTTTATCTAATGGCGTTGTCGTTGATCCGATAAAGACATATCATATGGGGGTAGCTTTGGCGATGAAGCAAACCCCATTTGCGTTGTTGAAACCTGATAAAGGAAACCCGGTGCTAGTTAAAGTTGTTGATACTATGTTGCCAGGTGGAAAACAGGTATGTGCCCTTTTTGACACTTTGAACTTTCCAGCCACGTCTCCTCATAAACAAATTTTAATTGATATAGTGAGGACTTTGAAACAGATAAAGCTGCATTGATACGGCACAAAGTATGCTCAGATCGAGTTGGCTGCTTTGAAATAATAATGTATTATACGAGTGTACGTATTTAAACTCATTCTACCTAACTCGTATTAATATGTTCATTTTAGAGACTAAAGATGTGTGATAACTACATAGATTTTTATTACACACCATTTTATTTATATAAAATGTTTCTAGACTTGTAACAGTTGAGCAGGGTCTGAGTCTACTGCGACGTTGCCAGAATGCGAGTGGCGTCCATATATAGGCAACTATTTGAGTACGTTCAGTCCGAACGTTTAGAAGATAGTAGAAAAAGTCGATATTAATGTGATAAAGCCACACAAAAAAAAATGTTCTTCTTCTTTAGTTATTTGTAATTTGCTTCACAAATTCTGACCCTCTGTGTTTTTCAACTAGGTCCTACCAATGACCTTATTCGGGTCATCGATCTATCGAGCTGGAGGCCATCCTGCACTACATTTTGCTGAATCGCGGTCTTTAGTGCAGAACTGCTCTCTCGTTCATTGGTTCTGCAATAGACGTTCTAGTGTGTTTTATAAAAACATCATAAAAATGTGTTACTGCTAAAAACTTATTATATGTAAATTTCAGATGTTAGTACCCGCAACTGCTGAAGATTTGAGGGTAGGCGGAAAGATTGTGGTGAACGGTGATAATGAAGACTCTTCTTCCCATATTCCACATGGATTTAAACAATTTAATGTTAGTTCCTGAAAGTTTTTCTTATTTGCCTGTAGACAAACTAGCTTACAGTTACTCATGGAGCCTTGCCCATCTCGTTGGACCTTTATTTTTTAATATTTATCAATTTCCCCGTGACACTTAATGACATCAATTCTATTAGGTTGACAATATCCAGCCCCATCAAGACTCTAAAGATGCAGTTCAGATAAAAGTACCAGTGGTGGCCACAGTTGTGCCCAGGATCAAGCCCGGTGGCAGACTCCATCTCGCTGTAGAAGAACCTCATCATGCTTACCATACTGCTTTGACCGCTGGTGGTGAGTGGAAATCATTAAACTGGGATGTATCTATGCGTTTGTGAATCCATTTAATTTCAAGTTATCATGAATATTTTAATTTTTTTATAATTTCAAGCAAACATGCACCAAGATAATTATGTAGTCATGTTACTTCGTAAAAGCATTTACACATAATTATAAAGTCTGATTTAAGTACATGTATATTATTCATGGAAATGCCAGAATACGTATGTATAACTAGAAAAGTTAACCGATGACGAGGTGTAGACTAGAATAGGTTTACTTATGGTGAAGATTAAATAAATAACAATAATATGCGTGTTATCAGCACATAAAAGTGCTACTGCTAGACTCGGATCTCTCCATTTTTAGGAAATGGAACAGTTTGAGCCGTCACCCTTGCTAAGTAGAACCGGCGGGTTGTACATCGGTTACTTCGATGTGCAGATTTCATGACGTTTACTGTCACGTTCAGGACGTGGTGATTGAACAAAATAGGACTAAAAAACTGCCGCTGCTGTTATGTATGTTTGCTGTATAAGATTCAAACATATGTATCTCATTTGAATGAAACGCGAATGCTTAAGCAACTACTGAACCACCATCACTTCGTTTCGTTCTTCGTAACATGAGGATGGATGTTCTTCTGCGAGCGGGAGGTTTCCGCAACTCGACGACAAAGCGCCTATTTTGCGTGCGAGGGTGGATGAGGGTTTACTCCATCCAGCCCAGCTCCTCCAGGAAGTCGAGCAGCTTCTTGACGTTGCTGAAGACTTCTCGGAGGCTACCTAGGGCGTCCAGATACTTCGCCCTGTATTGGGCCACCCATCCATATTCAAGCAGGACATGGGCAGCTGTTTCTTCTGCCCCCAGGCATGCTCTGCACAGGGGGTTGTCGGTGTCATCTATATTGAAAAGATGTCTCTTAAATGAGGATGGTTAAAAATGATTAATCGATTTCTTTTTTATTTATTTTCCATCTTGTGTCTTTAGACGAGGCAGGAATTGTTTTACTTTTTAAGTTTTTCTTTATTTTTAGTACCGATAATTTTGTTGGTTCACAGTTGGTCCGCTAAACCTGGAACCTTGCACTAGCCGCGAGCTGCCAGGGCCGTCGGCGGCGTCGATGCCACGGCTTGAACCGCGTCCTGTTGAAATATGCAATAATTACGACAATGCATTACAAACTGGTAATATTTTTTTACACCTGTTTGTGGGTTGCTTTGTCACCTCTTACGACGAACTGCCCGAAAGCTGAACTTAGTATTCATTCTGTTCTTGCACTGATAAAATCTTCTAATTTATGTTTGTTTCTTAGTCACTTTTAATTAACTTGCATACCAATATCAAATATTGCGATTCGCTTCGTGTAGGTAATATTACCAGGATTGTCTGGAAGAAATCGCTTCAAATTAATAAGGCTCCTAAATGTTTCTGAATTCACTTCATTTTTTTTGTAAACGATTTGTCTTGTGTATGTAATGAACGTTAAGTATAAGTAAAGGGTTTATATATATCTAGAAGTAAGATATTAATTAAATTATTAATATTGTCCACTTACAGGTCCTAGGATATTCTCGACACGGGTAATGCCTTCGCCGCCACCGTCACCGCCATTGGACTTCATTCCGCTGGATCTCTTCGAACCTATGGAATGTATATCACTTGGTTAGTCCTCTTGATATTATTAACGTCTACGTATATAGCGTTATTCATTGATCTGGTAAAACCGCGAAACAACTATAATTAGGGACCGCCAAAGATGTAATTGAGGACTGAATTAACTTTAAGTACATACATAGTCGTAAAGAATATTTAGTCAAACTTTGAATAGTCATTCCAAATGAATTGAAATGATGATGTTTTTTATTGACCTTACTATTAACTTATTCTTAGGAAAACTTTGGTTACCGAAGTCATAAAAAAAGTCCTTTTTGTAGTGTTTCAGAAGTACTTCAACAGAATTGGTTTAGATAAAATTGAGTAGTATTTGAGGTATAAGGTTTTTTAAACAAATGTGGACGTCTGTCACCTTTATTGTTGAATGAGTTCAATATCTTTTCGCAGGTCCTCAAGTAACTCCAGTGGATAATATAACCAAACCACCAGGCTCCGATGATTCGGATATATTCATCGATAAATTCGAGGTTAGTGCTTAGGATTCTGTAGATAACCAAAACAAAACCCCATATCATTTACCCGTGTAGGAACGGAGAAATAATACAATTTTCTGCGGCCGGGCGGCCTGTCGTAAGAGGCGACAAAACAACCCACAGCCAGGTGGTAGGGTATTTGCTCGACTGGATGGAGTCCACCCCTAGTCTAGAGTATGCCGCTATAACAACCTTGTGTTGTGTTCCGGCATTAGCGACTAATTCAGCCTCCCTTAAGAGAGCAGCAGCGCATTTGTGGCGGCACCTTTGGTGTTGCAAATGCCCGTAGGCGATGGTAACCGCTTTCTGTCTGCTGAACTCCTGTCATAAAAACATGTTTGTTGATCATTTCTCTTAAATATTTTGTATCTATCTAAATGAAATTTGAAAGGAATTTTTGACTGGTTGTTACTCGAGTTATCGTATCGGGGTAGCTGGCAATATATTTACACTTGCACAACGGTGCCTGATTCATCATACCTATTCGGCCCGTGCTTTGATTTAAGAGGCTTGGATGACTTAAAAGAAATGACGTCAACAGAACGGAGATTTTATTCATTTTAGACCAAATCAGTTAAAATTGAAAGGTTTAAGAGTTATCTTTTTTTATTGGGTAATTGACGTTCATAGTATTTTCCCACGATAATACTAGTGACATCTACTGAATAAAGTGAATCTTATCATCAAGGGTTTAAGCAATCACACTAAAGGTCATAATTGGGTGTTTGACATAGTATATAAAAAATTATAACTATGTACCTACATAAACAAAAAGAGCGTGTCTTTTAAAAACTTTGCTATATTTTTGCTAAACAAATATCTTAATAGAAGTCATTTTAATTACTGTTTAAATAATAATGAAGAATCTATGTGACTCAATAAGATTATGATCGTGAACCAGTACATCAGTACAAAACCAAGGAGGCTGAAACAAATTTTATGTTGATAAAAATGTGACGGACTTGATTTGACTCTTAAGTATCTTAGTAATTTTAAAATCTTTATAAGTTTAATTTCATTCCAATCAACACAAAGTATAGAGACGAACATTCTTAGTAGGTATGTGTTTTTCTTCCATAACTTTTTATAATAAATTCTATTTTTTCTTTCAGGAAAGTATTCCACTATCCGATTCGGATTAATGGCAACCATGTATATTGTATTATTATTTTAATTTGTTTTATTTTTTGTTCGCGCATGTTAAACGGATGATGTCATTGATTTTAGTTTATAAGCGATAATTTTTTGTTGTATGCTATAGTTTTAAATAATAATTATTCTGTTTTCAAATGGAAAATTTGTTTTATTTTCATCATTATAAGAAGTAATTAGGAATCAAAATCAAACGATGTAAAAGTTATCTCTGGTAAAACTTGCTTTTCTACAATATTTTTAATAATATTGTTACAATTTGGGCCGTTTGCATATTTGTAAACAAAGCAGATTTATTACCCGTTGGCGTTTGAGCTAATAACATTAAAACTCTTTTATGACCGTCTTCGTTTGTTTACTTTGTGTTTAAAAGTTCTCATTGGAAAAACAGCCCATTGTGTATCTTTATATCTTATGGTAATCATTAGCCAGGTGTGATTCTTGGAAATTCAGTCCACACGATCGAGCAGATATATTGTACGTGTACAGTATAAAGCGATGCCCTAACGGAACCGTGGGGCAGTCTAGCGATAGCCACAAGCGAAGCAAGACGTTAGTGACATACTTTGTGCGTGCGATTGAATCGTGCATCGTGTACAGTTATTTGTACCTGTGTTATACGTGTTTGTATAGTTCTAATGAATTTTATATTTTTTCTAATGAATTAATATTTCCAACGCCATTTTAATTCGAGTTGTTTATTGTTTAATATTGTTACGAGTTCTGCAGCCTGTAACAATATTAAACAATCGTAGAATAAAGATAAAATCACAGCAGTTCAGTGATACTAATAGTGGTTACAGCAACCACAGCACATACGTAACTAAGACTGGAGATGTGCCTTTGTCTATAGATTATTACTATGAAACTTGCATATGTATGTTATCTATGTATTTTTTTATTGATGGAGCACAGCAGATAGACTGACGGCCAAACTCTGATGGAAAGTGGTGACCGTTGACTATAAACATTTGCAACACTAAACGTACTACCAATGTGCTGTCGAGCTTGTAGATAGGACTGGCACCTGGCCACTTATGCCGTAATACAATTCAAGGTTACTATGGCGGCATACTCTAGACCAGGGCTGGTAGCCATCTAGACGGGCATACCTTTTGTTTTTTATTATAATGAATAGGTTCGCGTTTGACCGACATTACGCCTTATCTCAGGCGGAAATGCAGTCTAAGGTGGAGCACGCTTATCTAGAAGATACCTGTTCACGCAAGACTTGAAGACGCCTAGATTGTATTCTTCAGGAAAAATAGACAACGGTAAAGAGTTCCGTTCTTCAGCGGTCCGTATGATGAATGTGGTACCATATGCCCTAGCACCTGACAAAATATATAAAAAATAAAGAAAAATGACAAATCTCTATCTTCCATTTACATACATACATATTGTCACGCCTGTTTCCCACTGGGGTAGGCAGAGACGACCTTTCAAATTAAAAAGGCAATTTCCGATTCGTCCGTCAAAATAATCCGTTATGATGCAGTTATATGACATGGACCATTATATCAGCAAAATTCGTTGTAGTAACGCATTGTTATGCTGAATATCGGCACGTGGACGGAAATGGCCCTTTCACAGAGAAATACGCCCCATTTTAATTCTAAGTTTTCACTAACAGATGGCGTTACGTGTCCCATTTGAAACCTAATGTTTACAGATCGTTTATGTTTAATTGTAATAGATTTTGGCAAAACAAAAACATATTTTTGATGTGCAAAATCTATAGGTACTAATATTATAAAAGCAAAGTTTGGATAGATGTGTGGCATTAGTGGCCATGTTCCAGTCCTATCTACAAGTACGGCAGCACCTTTAGTGTTGCAAATGTTCATAGGCGATGGCAACCACTTTCCATCACAGTTGGGCCGTCAGCTTATATACTGTACTCCAGCATTTTTTTTTAAGAAGTTTGTTACTCAATCACTTCTAAATGGCTGAAGGGATCTGGATGAAATTTAGCACTGAAATATATTATAATCTGGAATAGCATATAGGATACTTTTTATCCCGGAAAAATGTAGGGTTTCCATGGGATAACATTAATGCAAATTAGCAGTCGCTAGCAAAAGCTAGTTAATTATATTCCTATTCCATCCCATCTATACCATCCTAGAGGAATTCTATATGAATTACCCACTCCTAATAAACTACCCACTAATATTAGCGGGCTACCATTCAAACGGATCAAACAAATATTTAATGAAATTAATTTGGAAACATTAGTGTAGGGTGATGTGAGTGCAAGTATTTGCACGTCATGTAAATGACAAAACATACTGGAAAATTTATATTATGTAATACTTATTCATGTAACTATATTTTTGCAAATAAAGATTGATTGATTAAGGATAGTAATCTTCTTCCATGATTCACATACATTAAAAGAAAGTTAAAACCTCATAAGTGCATTGAATTGTACCAATCTCATGATTCGAAATAGATGTTTAACATTTAAAATTATACGTTTAAGCGCTCCAAATTTAATATCTATACAATTTCAAAAGCCAGACAATGCGTATTCAGAACCAGTCAATTTGCTAATGACGCATCGACCGTTGGCCACTGCGATAACCGCATGAAAACGCGCGTGTGCACCATGTAAGAAATCGCAATAACATTTAACGAATAGAATGCGACAATAAAACGCGAATTACTCTGGTACAGTTTTTTACCAAAGGAAAACGCGTGGCCGGCACGCGACTGAAAATATTAAAACTAGTGTTAGATCTGACACGCGGCGTTTCCCACCAATAAATAGATTGTTGACAACCCTACATCTTTAGAAAGCCCCCATTCAAAATTCAAACTTATTGCCTCCATGGTAAAGCTAAAAATTCCTTAACGATGTTTACCCAACTCTTATAGACAAAAGTATTTGAATTTCGAACTTATGTGTACATAATAAGGTTGGTTATTATTGAAGTGGAAGATTAGGGATGTGCTCGACAGTCTAATACCGCCCCCGACGGTTATCGTATAATGCGTCGGCACGTGTAGGGGGTGCAGTTTTTTTATCGAATTTTTATTTCGGCGTGCGAACGTAGAAGTGGCGTCTGGTGCCGACTTGGCCGCACAATGCCCAGCCGAAGGCATTGTGTGCGACATGGGGTAGAAATGTTTTATGATAAATATTTTCGACTTTTCACTGCTTGCCTAGGGTTACTCGTAGTGCTATGTAAGCATGTTGCTTCATATAGAATTTTTATAAAAGCATTATATTTTTAGGGGTTCGTAGATATTTTGGGGAAAACGGAACTTCGTCAGTGTATCAGTATATAGTATTAGTGTACTTAATTCACAATTAATTTCTCTGAAAATACTCAATCAGTATAGGTGAAACTTAGTACATAGTAGTTCTGAGAAACGCTGAAGAGCGACCTTCGCCCATTTAATTGACTTCACCCATTGACGGCCTCAGTGGTTGAGCGGGCTAAGCCTTTGCTTGCTCACTTCAACGCAGAGGCTCTGGGTTCGAGTCCTGGTATAGTAAATTTCGGGAAACGTATTTTCTCCGTTATTTACTATGGTCTGGGTGTCTGGGATCGGCCCCAGAGTAGTCCGTTGTATATTGCCCATAACACAAGCGTAACTTGCTTAATTTGGGGATATACAATGTGTGTGTTTGTCTGCCAAAAAAAAAAAAAAAAACACAAGCGTAACTTCCTTAATTTGGGGATATACAATATGTGTTTTTGTCTGCCGATTATTATTATTATTCACATATATGATTGTTATATTATTTGATAACCAGATGAGACATGATTTTTGAGAAATTATATTGATTTGTAGACACGCCTATAATAGCTTGCCAATCGTCAAGTGACCATGGCTATTTTTGAATTCTTCAACACATGGCAATAATATTCCATAAACGGGTTTTTGCAGGCAACCCTATACGGTTAAGTTTGTAATTAAATTATATTTCTTATGATACCAACTTTTATTGGCTAACAGCACTATATTACCTATATTTACTGACCTACATTCCTGCTTGCCAGGTAGCCATGAACGTAAATAAGTAGGCAAGCCTATCAAGGCATATTCTTCAGGTTTCAACTATCAGTTGAAACTAAATTTGTTCAGTTATCAAAAGAGTGACGATTATGATGTTTTTAATTAAAATTAATATAGTTAAAAATAAACATGAACACTTTTCAATTAGCAAGCAATCGTAGGCGTGTTTGTTTATAAATCAATATAATTTGATAAAAAAATATGTCTTACCTGATTACCAGGTGGATGAAGGTCGCTCTTCAGCGTCGCCTCTGCTATAGGAATATGTAATAGGTATATCAGCCGATTCACATTATTAAATCACGCAAAAATGTTACAGAGTATAGTTGTCAGGGATATAGTTTGTCAGATTTTGATTAATCTTTATAATGTTTGTTTTAACAATTGGATCTTACATTGGCTTACAGTCATGTGATCGAAACATAAAAAAATGCATTAATATCTTTTGCGCGGAAGGCCACGACACACCTTCCATGAACAAATTGATCGCGTATTAGCAGAAGGTGATGTCAGGAGCCTTAAGAACAGACGAGCGTGCCTGACAAGAGTTATGAATGTCAAAGAAGCAAGTGAGGTGTGTAAGAATAAGCCTGAATGGCGCTCTGTTGTTCGTGCCTACCCCGCAAGGGACCTGGCGTGAAGTTATGTATGTATGTAATATCTTTTGCCACCTGTTTGGGATCCGATTATCAAAACTATCAAAACCCAAACCCATCAAAAACCAACTGCCAGACGTCAAGATATTGTCAGCTCTTTCAGTACCGAAACACAAACCAACTTGATTGACAATTTCTTTTTATTTTACCTCCCACCCATTTAAATATTATATAATATTTTTAGAGCTAGGCATATTTTTCGAATATTTTTTTGCGGCGCTTCTTCTTTTCAAGTCACAACATGTTGCGAAGCGGCTTAGACTTCTATAGAGTAAATAATAAACAAAATTAAAACTAAATAATGAAAATGAACAAGTTGGCGGTAGGCTAGATAAAGCTTTAACTATACTCATTGACACTTGACCTTTTTTTTTCGTGATCACGGCTACTGAGAAGTGGCCAAAACCGCCTAAAACCGTTAAAACATGCAATCAAAGGAGTTGAATAAAATCTCTTCATCAATTGACAACTTTAACCCTTCACAATAGATACAAACAAAACACGGTTCGTTCAACAAACTATCAATCCTTCAAGAATCATTAAAACAAACACGAGGCCTACCCGATCTCATTGGGGGTCAATTGGACCCCACGGAAATATCATTTCATATTTTGATTATAATATCAATGTCACCCACTCACATTGTGGGGCCCTTTTTATACCTTTTGTCAGTTAATACACATATTAACCCATTAGAAGTCACGTGCCGACATAATATAATATTTCGTACGTATAATAAAATTATTGTATTGCATAAATGTTAGTTTTTTTATGAGAGTGATTGATGACTGTGGTGCCACTTTAATAAAAATAATGGATTAAGCTTACAAGTCTGTTTCTTTTTAGTATTTTCTTAAGTTTTCGCAACTAGTATTCATAATAAAATGACGTTTTAACGGTTTTATATGCGATAATTTATTTGATTTTTATTCAGAGGTTTCGGCCACTTTTCAGCATTCATGATCACGGAAGACAAAGATGTCAAGAGTCAATGAGTATTGTTAAAGTTTTATTTAGCCTACCGCCAAGTTGTTTAATTTAATTATTTAGTTTTAATTTTGTACTTGGTTATTATTTACCTTGTTTCTTCTTTATTAACATTATAATTAATAAAATAGAAGAACGCACGATTTTTATTTCTAGCCATGCTCAGGTATTCAATAAACCAATATTAGACGATTCATTTATATCTTTATATTGTATAAATTATCTAAGTGATCTGTATAAACATAAAGTTGAATCATTCAATGTCATTAATTATCACCATCTTACAGTTTTACGCCTTTCAATCCAATTGATTCAGTAAGAATTACTATTCTATTTTAAAATAATTTTCAAGCAAATTGCTTAAAATGTTAGCTGGTGGCTACACAGCCATCAGGCGAAATATAGACCTATATATCATAACAGACTAAGTCTAAGCCAAAATGTCTTAGACTGATCATAGACAAGGAAGTTCTTGTGGTAACTCGAAAAGGTACATTTATGTCACTAAACAGTTTTAAACAAATATGAAAAAAGTGATATTATGAAAGTAAGGTATTTTCCTCACTCAAGTATTGGCTTTTAAACTTCAAATTTATTTTTAGTGTATCAAAAAAATTAATGAAAATAATCTTATTAATTAGAATTAAAACTTTAAATTCTTAATGTGCCTAAAGGACCGACTTTCATAGATTCTTATAACGAACACGACAACTCTCAAAATAAAGTGGAAATTTATGTTAGTCTTACAACTACCAGTATATTATTATATAGACAAGTATCAAATTAAATAGGCGGTCCAAAAATATTTAAAAATAACAAAACGTTAAAAAGCGAACAAAGATTTGTGGTGCTATCTTCAAACTCTTTTGAGTTTGTTACTAGCATTACCAGAAAGTACGCGGAAGCTGACGAGCTTCGGCTTCACCATCATGTGAATGTTGAGGCGATCCAGCTCCTCGACAACACTGATATAATGAGAAGGCTCAAAAGGACAAAACCGTTTGAACTAGTGCTTTAAACAAAACTAAAGTGTGGTGTACTGTGCTAACTTGTTAAAGAACACATCAACAAAGTTTCTTCCCCTTAATAGAGACAATAAGAAAAGTGCTAATGGACTTTTCTTAGTTAAATATTTTTAGTCAATTTAGGTTATATTTAAATTACTTACTTTTTAGATATGATTGTAATATTAATGTGGTATTATTAAATACAACATTTAAGAAAAAAAAATTATTCAAACTCTTGGCCTACATTGGCGCCATTATTTGTGGCTGAACCACACTGCAGGCTTTTTTTTCAGTTTAACACCCATATAAGACAGTCTTCGTTGCCTCTACCATCATGTACATGTTTATTTTATCAAGCTATAGGGTTATTTCTTGTCAGTTAAAAAATAATATAACAATTTCTCACACAATAACTTTGTATGTGAACACACTCATCTCATTATTTGACGTAATTAACGATGTTGGCCCGTCGGCTGCAGACCAGCGGCTGTGCGACACGCGACCAACACGCGCGTCGGATTAGCGCGATTGGTCGCAGTCCCGCAGATCGCCGCGCGTCTCCAACGCCATTGTAACGACTATATCTGCACGGATTTGTTGCAGACGAGCGACTGTAATGAGGTATGACATTGCTTTTTATTATTTGTATTGTATGCGATTGTTGGGATGACTTAATTTGGATTGCTGGAAGGATGGTTTTTTTTAACAACATAATTATTATTTCGTCCAAATTGTTACTTAAAAGGAAGTGGTTTATTTTTGTAATTTCTTTGTATACAGAGCTCTATCGAGACGTAGCCAAACATCTGGTGACTGTCTCACATGGCCAAAAGACTGGTCTAGTCAAATGACATCAGGCAACGCGTTAGCGTCGCCATTCAGCGAGGCTATGTGGCCAGTCTTTTGGGCACTTTTGCAACTGACAGCAGCTGGTACTAGATTTTATATTTTAATTTTAGTTTGTATATATGATATGACTGGATCTATATGGATAAAATTTGAAAAGGAAGTATAATCTATAGGCCGACATATACACAACCTAGCATGATTTTTTTATTAAGTATTAATGATTCCGTGGATCCCTTTTTATTGTGTGTAGTTGGCAAACAGACACAAATTTGATTGAAAGTATTTATTGTCGCTTATGGAACTTTGCAACACCAGGGGGCCAATTCTACTATTAGTTGTCATAATCGCCGGACACTATCGTTTTTATCGTAGATTTTAGTATTCTTTTAACTCTAATGGCGTGCCCGTGTTAAGCTGCTCTATTTTAAAAATATTTATAAGCGAGAATTCGAGAAATTAATGTTTAAAATTTTAGTAACTTTTCAAATTTTGGTACTTTTCAATATTCATTTCCGCTTGTGGTAATACCATTTTTTTCGCCTATTATTCCGCCGCGAAGATACCGAGAGGATATTTTTTTATTAAAATACGAATTTTTAACACTTTTTTATGTATTTTTTATTGCAGGAGTTCAGCAGACAGGCAGGCGGCCCACTTGATGGAAAGCGGTTACCATCACCTACGGATACCTGCAACACCAAAGGTGCTACAAATGCAGTGGACAGTGGAAATGCTGCCAGTGCGTACTAAACGTTTCGCCTCCACGTTCCTTATACGTACCGCAGAATTGTGGAATGCACTACCAGAGTCCCGAAAAGTACAATCCGGGTATATTCAAGTCTCGTGTGAATAGGTACTATCTAGGTAAGCGTGCTCCATCTTCAACCGCATCATCGTCCGACATTGGACGTGATCGTGGTCAAACGCAAGCCTATTTAATATATATAAAAAAATGCGCTGTTGCTCTCTTAAGGGAGACTGGAACCTGGTTACTAATGCCAGAACACAACTCAAGGTTAATATAGCGACATACTTTAGACCTGGCTGTGGGTTGTTTTGTCGCCTCTTACGACAGGCCGCCCGGTCGTAGGAAATTGTATTCTTTCTCCGTTCCTGCACTATCACAAAGGAATCGTACTTTGAATATCTTGACAACACCAGGATATTGAAATAACATAATTGGCACCAGGAGCGATGCCAAAGCGTTGCCAGCCTCTAAGATAGGATAGAGATAGCAAAAAGGGAATGAGATAGGAGGGATGACTTAGGGTGATCGAGGAAATAGTACAGGGAAAAGTGACCCACCAGAACACATTTATCTAATGTGCATATTGTAACAATTACCACCGGCTAACAACGGTGAAGGAAAACATCGTGATGCAACCTGCACATCGAGATAACCGATGTGTCAAACCTGCCAAGACGCCTTGGACAAGCGTGGCGGGTATACTGTCCGTTGCCCTATAATGGGAGGCCCGAGCCCAGCAGTGGGACATACATGGGCTGACATTATTATAACAGGGATGTGATTGGCTAGATAGAATACAGAAAATAAGATAGAGGAAGGGAAAGTGGGAACTTTGGCTTACCTTTTCCGTAAGTCTATCTAGAACAAATGCAAATTGCAGGTTATGAGTTTTTTGTACTTACACGTACTCAACACATTTCCTTTCAACCAAAATAAATTTACTCATCAAATTTTTATCTCATTTCAATAATCTATCGTAGTCACTACGATTACGCACCCTATACATTATA
This sequence comes from Dendrolimus punctatus, assembly GCA_012273795.1. NCBI lineage: Eukaryota > Metazoa > Arthropoda > Insecta > Lepidoptera > Lasiocampidae > Dendrolimus > Dendrolimus punctatus. Next base: position 8,955,733 of record CM022546.1, on the reverse strand, counting down.
ACCGCAAATAAAAAACGATATTAATATAAAAATTGCAGGCGGTCTCAAATCGAATTACATATTACAGAAAACGCATCACGGTAGACCGTCGAATATAATAATACAATTATATAGACATCCAATGGTTTGCCAGTTGGAAACAGGACATAAGGAAATACTGGAAGCGACCGAACTTTTTTTGGGAATAAATATTTGGATCGTAAAATAAAGTAATTTTCCAAATGTTTTTAATTTTGGAGAAAATTGCAAGAAACGTTTATGCTATACAAAGGAATATAGTAATTGATAGAATTATATAATAAGACAAAAATATACAAATAGGAATGTATAAAGGGATTAATGAAAGTAAAACAAAACAGACGTAAAATCTTACTTCATTTCACCATAATAATACTAATAGTATTGCTGTGTGGTATTTTATGAAAAACTTTTTATTTATTCTTTGTAATATCTTTATTTTAATATTACACAGCAAGTATAGATATAAAAGTGTATCTTAATTATTATTTTATATATTAATCTTAATCTTAGCCAATCTTAATGTGTTTCTGTTTTGTTGTTTCTGTGTTTGGTACGTAAGAGGGGGCGAGAAGGTCGGCGTTACGTCATCTTTCATTGGTGTCAATCATTATTGACAGTGACTTTTATTATACAGATTAAACATTACTCGACTAATACCAAATTTCGGTGCGCCGGATCGTTCTATGTTGGATGATAATCAAATACGAGTAGCTCAATAGAACATTCTATTAAATGTATACATATAAACCGGCAAGCTAGCAATCATACGTTAATGTTCGCTACGAGGATATTGTTATCGACAAGCTGGTCCTTGCCTATCAGCCTTTGGGCTCTCGTTTTAATTTTATTAATTGAAAACTTTAGAGTCACATGAATATAAATAATCTACTAACCCATGTAAACTGTTTTACTCTGTATTCTAGGGACTAGGTGTCCTCTTCCTTAACGTAAGCATAATATTACATCTAGCATTATATTGTAACATATAATAGTACACCGTGGCCTAAGTGCAAGACCTTGTAACTAGTTTTTTTTTACATTAATTTTAACGTCCAAATTGTTGTTTTATGCATGTAATATATAACAGTTTTGTTGAATGAAATAATGTTAGAAAAATGTAGTATAAGGTCCTGCACTGAAGCTGAAGATATAAAAACGTTCACGTGTCGCGTGCACAAGTATCTTTTACTTATTTATTGCAGAGTTCAGTAGACAGGCAGATGGCCGACCTAATGGAAAGCGGTTACCATCGCCTATAGACATTTGTAACACCAAAGATGCTACAACTACGTTGCTGATCTCTTATGCGGAGACTGGAACCTGGTCGCTAATGCCGGAACACAACTCAAGGTTGTTATGGCGGCATACTCTAGAGCCGGGGGTGGTAGCCCTTCAGACGGGCAAATACACCACCACGTGGCTGTGGGTTGTTTTGTTGCCTCTTAAGACAGGCCGCCTGGCCGCAGGAAATTGTATTCTTTCTCTGTTCCTGCACGGATAGAATATAGTAGTTAGAAGTATATTTTAGGTTAGCGTGCTCCATTCTAGAATTTTTTTTTCGCAGACTCATTTTATGATGAACATGAAAAGTATCACAATGGGCTCACGTTCCTTTAGTATCTCACAATGCCCAAAATGCTCTGTCTCCCGTTCCACTTAGCGACCGCAATCGTATTGGTCGTGGCGAAAACGTCACTAACTGTCGTGATTTTCGATCACGCAGCGCTCACAATGACCCATGTTAATAGGTGGGTCGAATAATCGTTTCACTAGAGCTTGAGCTTGAGCAAGCAAGCGGTAGAGGAAAAATCGCGGTCGGGAACGTGGTTGTTGTGAGTAGCTTAGCTTAACTTAGCCAATGAAGTAGAACTTAACCTGTCTTATACCTACCAGTAACATCTAGATATGTGTCAATTTTACTAAGTGATTCTCCAAAGGCATCGCTTTAGGCCTTAGGCCCTCTGGTGCAATGACAGTCAAACGTAAACCTTATACAACATAACAAAACTTCTTAATGAGTTGGTGTGTATGTGTGTATTTATTTATGGTTCTGAAATTCTATAGATGCCTTATATACAATTATATACCTTAATGATTGTAAAAGTTACAAAAAAAATCTTTAAATATTTTAATGTCACATCTAGATTAAAACGCATATCTCAGCTTTTAGTGAGTGGGTAGTGGGGGTGGTGGAAGACATTGTGAAACTAGCAGTCGTAATCAGGTTAGGGCACAATTTGCCTCTCTGCCCATGCGTGCTATATGCCCGCGTAATCCCAGAGCCCGTCTGTTGCATTCAGTTGATTTTAAAATTTCCATTATTGTTTCGGGAGTTCCCAATTTGTTTTGTTTCCGTTATTAAGGGTACTACTATAGTTCTTCTTTCTCTTATAAATTAAATATAGCTTTGAACTGTTTATGTATTTAGCCATAATTGTAAAATGTTTGCACAAAAGCGCAATGTCATGAACTTCAATGATTTTCAATTTATTAAGTGTTTATACTGTTTCTAAGGGCCTTACTTATAATAATCTAGTTAAGAAAGGATTAGCCATCTCTTAAATAAGAGACTCTTAAGCCCCTAATCAATGGCTGTTTCAAATAAAGCTTGCCATCTTGCCTCTTAAACAGTCAAACAGCAGTCACGTAAACTACCTCTCGATGTTGGTTAGTTTTGACGTTATATATGAGTTACTTTACCACAACCTCTTATCCTTAAGAGGAGTTTATGGGTAAGATTTTCGTTAATCAGTTGCTATGCAGTTTCTTAAAATTTAAAAAACGATTATAAGTAAGGCCCTAAGTGTTTCGTTTACTTTTAACGTTGCCACGTTTATCATGTTACTCATTTATTGACTGTAAAACCCACATGAAACAAATGACATAAGTGTCGTACTTAATTGTTGTAGGTGACGTAATTACGATGTTCTGTGAGTCATGTAACGCACAAACTACTAAACCATTGACACTATACGTAAATAAATCGAAAGTAATCAAAGAAAAAATGGAAATAAAAATTTCTACTTTATTACATTTTTTTATTACAAAACTACGCACACTTTATTGTACACCATTACAAAAAAACAAGAAAAATCTTATACCCTAAAAACATTCTAATTGTGCACAATGGGCGGTCTTAACGCTAAGAAGCGATCGCTTGCAGACAACCCGTGATAGGAATAAAATTGATTCAATTGTTGAAGGTGGTATACATACATACTATACGATATGCAGTAGTATATGTATGTAAATATATATATATATATATATATATATATATATATATATATATATATATATATATATATATATATATATATATATAATATGATGTGTAGCATATAGTACAACCATTAATCCTGTTCCCCTTAGAAAAAGACAGAGACCACAGACCTAACATACCACAATCAAATTACTATTAATCTTATTCCAAAAATGTTATACTTTGAAAGTTAACTAGATAAGCTCGAGGGGACAATCACACAGACAAACAAACGAGATCAAAATAAAAATCAAATTAGGCAGACGCAGTTATTGCGTAAAAGGCCCCTGTGCGGCCCTTATTGTGTTAGGGGACGCGCATACGGTCATACCTACTAATTATAATAGTCTTGTATTTACTATATGGGGTTTGGAAAATGACTTGCAGCTAAAAATTATTAAGGACCATTAACATGGAGAGAATTTCTTTCTTCCAAGATACGATTTTCCAAAGCAATAAAAAAATATTGATATATATATGATGTAAACAAAACATACGATATCGTACGTGGAAGGGCGATAATCGCCTTTTCATTGAATGCCGACGTCTCTATGTAAATAAAATACAAAATACCGAACTCATCATCGAGCTCAAAAGGTAAGTAAAATTTAGATTAAAGATTAAAATCGGCTTAAACTGATTTGTACGATACTCGCATGAACTTGAATAAATGTCATACGACTTCTAGTTAGGACAAGTTGAAATATCTAGGCAAATATTTCTTAGTGATTATACTTATTATCGTATGACATATTCGTAGGCGAGTTTTTATTTTTTGGTTAAAAGTAAACATGCCAATGCAATTATTGTCTAAAGAGCATCGCCTCGACAATAGTATATATACGATTTTTGCCCCAAAACGTGCGATAAACTCTCTCCATGTAAATGGCTCTTTAATGTGAAGAATTAAGGGCTAAATATTTTGAAAGTTGTATTTTAAGTTATACTTATTTGATTTTATACTTTTTTTAATAGTACTACACTACACGTGTTATGTTACTTCACCGAAATGCAATAGTTTTTTCAAGCCAATTTTTGAATTATCCTAAAGAAGATTTTTTTTATAAAGATAGAACAGTTTTGATATAAAATGCAGTTGTTATATTCGGCGATCAAGCTATTTTAGGACCGATTTTTTAATCGTCAGATACTAGTTACCAGTTGAATAAATTATATTGAATATATAATAATAAGTCTAAAATCAAAACTGAAACAATTCAACTGTATTATTTATGCATCGGCATTTTTAATTTTCGCATATTGTGTTAAATTCTATTGAATAACTTTAATCTGGTAATTGAAAAATCGGCTCTTAGTGATATTTGTACACATTAGGACCACCTCTTTTTGTTATTTACTCCCAAATAACGCTTTCACCTTATTTTTACGATCGGTATCGATGTATGTTGAATAGTGCGTACGGTGGACTCTTAAAAGCAAACTGAAGCACCAACCGTTCAAAACTATATACTAGACAGCATTTGCAATTTGTCTGAACTTGTCAAATATAAATCGAATTCACGAATCAATTTATCTACAGCCCCCACAGAACAAATATTCAGGTAAAATTCTAAAAGGCTTATCAAAGATTATTATTACAGAACGAAACTTATAATATTAAAAAAGTACAAACATTTATATTTAAGCGAATCATTCATCATATTTATTTATTATATTAATTTATAAAACTTTGTGGACTTTTATTTTTAGAAATAACTATTTTGCTGTTTATAATGACATTAAATGGTTAGAGAACGGTATCAGAAGCGTTTAAAAAATAATAATAATAATAATAATAATATTTATTTATCTGCTCTCACAATATAACATTACATAATTGGTAAAAAGTTTTTAAATGACTAAAACATGGTGAGAGCCTGGTGTCAGTAGAAGGAAAAATCCTGTGTGACTGATCACCAGCCTCTCTCTCCCCGGAAAAATAACTTATGTGTACAAGTAGTTATTTTTATAATAGAAATACAATGTATAGCTGTGCAGTGTGTTATTGTGTATTTTTATGAAGTATGTAAATGTTGTACGTAAATATGTGTGTGTGTGTGTGTTAACGTGATATGAAATGAGAGTAATTGATTAGATTGTACTATGAGAATTACATAGAGATAAATAAATGAGTGAACATAAACAATACTATCATATATACATATATATAACTAAAAAGGTTGAACATTTAAGAAACTATGACTAATAGTGCTTCAGTGGAGTCATAGTCGAGTTTCAAAAGCCATTCGGTGAGGATTTTCTTACATTTAGCTTTAGTCAAAGGAAATATATCAATTTGCTTGTTGATTTTATTATATAGGTAACTCCCAAGAAAGTACAAAAATCTACAGCAAAACGCTGTGCTGACAACGTTTTGTTTACAGGGGATGTAATTCCTTTTAATAATAAAATTGGATGATATAAATGGTGTGATAACATGTTGTTTCAGAACTATTTGTTGGATAAAAAGTTGCCGAACCGTTAAAACTTTCCAGCGTTCATAAAGGTCTTTGGTGGGGAAGTAGAATGGGAGAGAAAGACTGACTTTGAGTACTGCTCGTTGAACGTGCTAATTTTATCATTGCGGTTTTGGCAGCTCCCCCCCATGACGTGATACAATAGCTCAAAACAGATTGGCATAGGGCGTAGTATAATAATTTCATAATATTAAAATCAGCAACCTGACCAAGGCTTTTAAATATATAAATTAACTTTCGTAATCTGAGTGTTAATGAGTTAATGTAAGGTTGAAAACTTAGATTTTGGTCAATGATAACACCCAAATATTTAATATGTTGAGTTGTATGCAAAGTAGGGCAAGAGTTGCAAGTAGCATGAGAAAGACAAGAGTGAGCTATTATTTTAAAGGTTTGAATATCGGGTTGATCCTGATTTCTGAGAGATAAAGTCATATACTTCGTTTTATCAATATTAAGTGTTAATATATTTGAATTTAGCCAGTCCATAACTTTATTAAGACCTGTTTGCGCACTTTGGAATACTTTTGACCACGTATTAGCAGAAAAAAGGAGTGCAGTATCATCAGCATAAGTAACAATACTACGGTTTTCAAGTTCTAAGTCGCAGAGGGTGTTTATATAAGCAAGAAAGAGGGTTGGGCCAAGGATGCTGCCCTGGGGCACACCAAAAGAAATACTAGCTTCTTTACTTATACATTCTCCAATGCGGACTCTTTGCGTTCTGTTTTGGAGATAATCAGCGAAAAGTTGTAACTGAAGATCTCTTATTCCAAGTGCTTCAAGTTTGTGAATTAAAAGCGAGGTTGAGACCGTGTCAAACGCCTTAGATAGGTCTAGAAATATGGCTATAACTTTCTGTTTTTTATCAAGATTAGATGTAATATAATTAGTCAATTCTTCAACTGCGGCATCCGTAGATTTGCCAGATCGAAAACCAAATTGATGAGTAGAGATTAAATTATTATATTCTAAATATTTAATTAATCTATTATTAAGTAAACGTTCTATAACTTTTGACAAGCTTGATAAAATAGAAATAGGTCTATAATTATTTACGTGGCTTTTGTCACCAGATTTATGGACGGGTACTATTACAGACTTTTTGAAAAGATCTGGGAAAATACCAGTAGAGAATGACAAATTGCAGATGTGAGTAATTGAAGGAACTAATCTATCTCTATAAGTTTGCAGAAATTTGTTTGAGATACCATCTAAACCGACCGAGCAGATAGACTTTGAATTCGCAATTATAGTGTTGACTTCTGATTCATTTGTGGGTAATAATACAAAAGAGTTAAGGACCGTTTTTGTGGGAGGCACATGAAAAGAAGGAATATTTTTAGAGATAATTATTTGAGCTAAATCAAAATATATCTTACACTGACTTTTTATATAAAAATATTAAATATGGTAGTCTATGCGTGATTGGATTGCTTTTCGGAAAAAAATAGGTATCTAGCTAAATAAAGTAAGTAACAAACAATGTCTGGGTAAATAATATAATCGTGATAAAAAATTGTGATTAGAAAAACAGCCCATTGTGTATTGTAATTTTTTATGGTAGTCATTAGCCAGGTGTGATTCTAGCAAAATTCAGTTCACGCGGCCATATTTTATTTTTACAGTATAAAGCAAAGCCCCAATGGAGAGATGAGGCAGTCTAGCGATAACTACAACCGAAGCAAGACTTGTGTACATTCGGTAATCTATTTAGTGACGGACTTTGCGATTGTTATTAAATCGTGCATTACGTTTGGACTGATTGTGTTCAGTTATATTTATACGTGTGTTATATGTGTTTGTATAGTTCTAATAAATTCTATAATAATTCCGACGGCATTTTGATTCGAGGCCTGCAACTCGTAACAATAGTTATTAGGCAGAATGTAAAACTTAAGTAATTTATTCCATAAATGCGGTCTGTCTGAAAACTTAGTCTTTGACAAGAAACGCCGCCTGTGGGGAACGTTGAATCGGTTCAGCCTAGGTTTAGTAAATTTACTAGATTTAAAGTCTCTACCAGTTTCTTGGGGCGCGCTATGCAAATTTGGCTTTCATACCCACTTCATATTAAAATCGCTCTGTTTTAGGATTCTTATATCTAAAAGTATAATAATAGTAAAACACATTTATAAAAAAGCTTTTATATAAAGGTCTAAAAAGAATAAAATAAACATTAAATTAAATCATTAAATTTTATCCGTGCAGGAACGGAGAAAGAATACAATTTCCTGCGGCCCGGCGGCCTGTCGTAAGAGGCGACAAAACAACCCACAGCCAGGTGGTAGGGCATTTGCCCGACTGGATGGCTACCACCCCTGGTCTAGAGTATGTCGCCATAACAACCTTGTGTTGTGTTCCGGCATTAGTGACCAGGTTCCAGGCTCCCTAAAGAGAGCAGCAGCGCATTCGTAGCACCTTTGGTGTTGCAAATGTCCATAGGCGATGGTAACCGCTATCCATCAAGTGGGCCGTCTGCCTGTCTGCTGATCTCCTGCAATAAAAAAAAAAAAAAAAAAAAAAAAAAACAAACCCATCAATTACATTGTAGAATTTATATAATAAAAAACTTGATTTTAGACAAATCAAATATGTGGACGTAGGGACGATGGTTATATCGAATTTCGATATATTTATGTATGTATAAAGAAAGCTCCAAATAAAAATATAAAATCACACATATATTTTTTTACCAACTGACATTAAAACATTTTTCTATATTAAGTCAAACGACCATAAAAACCTGCAAAGAGTTTGTAGAATTTTAGACCAAGTCACTTAAAAATGTAATTTCTTTTTGTTTGGACATACGAGTATAACTTATTAGATAAAAGTTATTTGAAATATAGATATTTTCCTAGAGCTTTTTAGAGTTATGTTTCTTTTTTACTGGAAGATTGTCATCCTTAGTATCGTTTTCCATGCTATAAGTCAAATAACCGCAGCGTTTTATACACCAAGTGCGTATATAATCCAAAAAGCGTGGTTCCAACTGAATTTTCAATGAGCACGTCACGACAAGCGTCGCCTGGTGACATTTGCCTCTGCCGTTGTTTGGACAAAAGGGGTTTTTGGGATAAAACCGGCAAAATAACCCGTCAACCCGTGATTTCTTAACCCCAATCTCGAGAGACTCGTTTGGCTTTGATTGAATTAGTTGATTTAAATTTTCGTACGGATTTAATATTTTACAGAGATGAAAAGTTTATTAGGAATTAATTTTGAATGATTATTTTATTTATTTATGTTAATGTGAATTTTGATAACTTGATTCTGTTGTTTGATGAAGTTTGGTATTTCAAAAGACTGAATTATGTCTTCCGAAATTCAATTCTGATAGATTTGTACAGATATAGTCTATACTTCAATGAAATTTAATATATATTTATGCAAGTTTTTGCCTTTATAGTGGTCTTACATATGAACCAATTTACATAGAATTAAGTATGAGTATTCAAACCTTATTAGAGGTTCGTAACTACTTTTTTTTTTAATATTTATGCTAATATTAGTATAACAAACAAATAGTACAAAAACAAACAAGCAAACTCTTTAGTTTTAAATATAAAAAGCTGAAGAGTTTATTTCTTTGTTTGATTGAACGCGCATATTTCATGAACTACTGGCCTGATTGCTGATTTGAAAATAATTTTTCGGTGTTAGATAGCCCATTTAACGAGGAAGGCTATAGGCTATATATCATCACGCTAAGACCAATAAGAGCGGAGCACCAATGAAAAATGTTTAAAAATTGGGGAGTTGTGAAAACAAATTCCACTCGGATGACGTCGCGGACATAGCTAGTCCGATATAAATTCTTAATGTCCCTCCATCCATCTACTTGTCTGTCTGTTTACCTATGCATGTCACACCTATTCTTCTTAAAAATGGTTGGTATATATTGATAAAGTTTGACAATAAGGTGTATTCTATACAGTCTAATGATGTAATACATTATTTCTAGCAAAATTCAAATTTATTAAACACAATACATCGACTGCAACAATGGTTCGCAACAATGGGCAATACGCATACCTATTCTGTAAAAATAAAAACCATTTTGTGGCATAGAAATCGAGGTGTGACACGCACGAGTAACTCGAGTAAATGGAAACTTAACAACCGAGCTAAATAACCACAAATCAACGCTTCCTAACGCCCCGGGCGAGATTTAAATTTGGCGAATATGCGTATTGGGTTTTGAGTGTACGTGTCCCTTGTTTGATTTTGATCGTTAAAAAGATGGCTACCTTGCTCGCGATAAATATTTTTTTTTTAACTAAATGCTGCTTCTTAAAGATACAACATTAAAATTACAATCTAAGCTAAGAATAATAACTAATAAGTAATTTAAATTTGAGCTTAAATCTATAACTTTGTCAAATTCTAAATATGCCATGCCTGTGCATTGATGGCCTTACTTACAATCGTTTGTTAAATTTTAAGAAACTGCTCAGCAACTGATTAACGAAAATCTTACCCATAAACTCCTCTTAAGGATAAGAGGTGGTGGTAAAGTAACTCTTAAATAACTGTCAAAAATAAACAACATCGAGAGGTAGTTTAAGTGACTGCTAAGAGGCAAGATGGCAATTTTGATTTGAAACAGTCATTGATTAGGGGCTTAAGAGTATCTTATTAAAGAGATGGCTAATCCTTTCTTAACGAGATTATTATAAGGCCCTATATGCGGTTTTTTTTTTTTTTTTTTTTCTTTTTTTTTATTGCAGGAGATCAGCAGACAGGCAGTCGGCCCACTTGATGGACAGCGGTTACCATCGCCTATGGACATTTGCAACACCAAAGGTGCTACGAATGCGCTGCTGCTCTCTTTGGGGAGCCTGGAACCTGGTCACTAATGCCGGAACACAACACAAGGTTGTTATGGCGACATACTCTAGACCAGGGGTAGTAGCCATCCAGTCGGGCAAATGCCCTACCACCTGGCTGTGGGTTGTTTTGTCGCCTCTTACGACAGGCCGCCGGGCCGCAGGAAATTGTATTCTTTCTCCGTTCCTGCACGGATAAATCTTCTTAAAGATACAACATTAAAATTACAAACTAATCTAAGAAACAAGACTAATAAGTAATTCAAATTTGACCTTAAATCTATCTATAACTTTATAAAATTCTGAATATGCCATGTCTATACTTTGGAGCTATTAAAAAAACAACTGGAATAGACTATACAAGCGACGGGAACCGATGCAATTGTTTTTAGATTTCTTGTCTCTTGGTTCGGTTTACGTAAAAACTACTGCTACTAATGGGCCGATGTCGATGCGGTTTTCGCTCGTCAACAGCTAATACTTAGACTTAACTCTGCGTTAGTTTTTATTCTGGGAATCCTGCGGGAATTTTATAGTAATATTTAAAATGGCCAGAAAATCGAATTATAATGTGATTTTTTTACTGATTGATAGCTACTTTACTGTAATAAAATGTGTGATTTTTTACCCCGGGAATCCCGCGGGAATTTTCCAAGGAGCGGTTTAAAGTTATTGGGGCACATAAAAATTAGCTTATTCTGTATAGTATTCACTACAACGACAGATAGAAAATACTTTATTGTTAACCACATATATATAAAGTAAATAATTTTACAGTCATTTCGTGTCAAGGCAGGAACTTAGTGCGGCCTTGTCGCTTTTGAGCGATCTTTTCCAGGCACCCGAGCTGTGGATTGTATGAAAGGAATCGAGAAAATATGACGGTGGTGTGAGACACCTACCTCCAATATAAAGATATCTACGACGAAGGTCTAATTTTTGTACAATGAAAAAAAAATGATAAAAACCGAGTGAGGGGGATGTAAGAAGTGAAATAGAACTAATTTATATTTTTTGCAAATTTTTTGTTTCTCTGTTTTTCTGTTGTAAATGAAACTTTGTATGGTGGTAGCTTATATCCCTGGTCAACATATAAGATACTTTTGATCCCGAAAAATTTAAGAGTTCCCGCGGGATAGTTAAAAAACCGCACGCGGACGAAGTCGCGGGCAGAAGGTAGTCTACTATATACGTGTTGATAAGAGCAAAGATTAACGGTCTTATTCATAGAGAGTTAGAGTAAGTTTGAGTGCTTCTTTATGGTTCTCAAAAAGAGGCTTTGATATTTACTCTAACTTTATGAACGGCCTTACCGTTGAAATTCGATCAACATGTTTTAACGAATTTAATTATTACTGTATTCTATAAATAGGTATTGAGTCTAATATTTTTTTGACTTTATCGTGTCGTATGCAACAGTGTAAAACACGACCATCAAAATCAACACACCACAATAACCACGCAACAGCGAATCAAAAAGACATAGGCGCTGCGTGATGACGTGTTATTATTTTAAAAATTCATAATACCCTCCCACATAACATTTCGAATTTGATATGTCACATGATTTTAGACTTTGAACCTTTGTAAAAAAGATTTTTAAACGGCACTCGTATCTTTGTTTCGAAATAAAAGAAGCTAATGACGTCATTGTACACTTGCAGCGGGGTTCGCGGTTCTGTGTGTGACGAATTCGCGGTTTTTACAATTGGTATTTGAAGGGTTTATTATAGGTACAGATATTATGTTGAATATAATTGTATAACCGTGACTGTAACTACTGTTATGAAAATAAATGTCTAGTAAAAAATGTGCTGGGACACACAGTAGAAGTAAAATTTTAACGGACAAGTGGAAAAACCAATCGCAAGAAAATTTTAACTTGAGGTTTTAATGACAGATTGTTAGTTAATTTACTTGTCCAATTTCAAGTTAAAATTTGGTTGCGATTCGTTTTTTCACTTGTCCATTAAAGTTTCACTTCTGCTATGTGTCTCAGCACACATTTAGATTTTTCGCACGTTTACTGCAAATTATGATTTGGTTAGGTTAGGCACATTTTAATGAATGCATCTTTTATTAAAATTTATTTTATCAAATAAAGAACTGAATTCGATTCGGAAGTAAAAAACACACCTACACGTCTAGTCTAAATTTATGCCGCTCCACCACGCGGCCGGAACACGTGGATTTTTTACTTCTAATACCTCCAAGAATATGTGTACAAAGTTTCATGACGATCGGTTGAGTAGTTTTCGCGTGAAAGCGTAACAAACAAACTTACGTTAACATTTATTATAATATTATGGTTAGGATAGATATTGTTTCAGAGTTCGTCGTTATTTGTGTCGCCTACCTCATTACGTTCCTGGTTTCATTCATGAATTAGAGGGACTTTATTTTTAAATTTTGATCAAAATAATGTCATACTTCAACATGTAAATTTTTGAGATCTAATCAGATTCTCTATACTAGATGCCCCTGCAGTCATGCGCCTCGTCCCATGACGGAAGTGACGTCGGAGCTCACAATGGATGGGCGCCAGTATCCGGCGCGCGCGCCACTTCCGCCCGAACTAATGTCGCGGATATATCCGAATGCAATTTAACGGGTATTTCGGAAAATATTGCGGTTAATGACTGCTATTAAAGCTCTGCAGTTTTGGGTACATTTATAGTGTACGTTTATGGACTGTTTAAATGCATTATAATGAAGCTAACGATAAATTTCATAGAATAACTAACTAGTCTTATTCTGAATTTAGGGTATTTGACTTTTTACAAAAATTGTGCGGGCGGGGGAGTAGTATAAATTTCGTACACTTATAGTTTATATAGGTAGAGAAGAAGCAACAAATGCTAATATTTTTTTAACATCATGCATAAAAAATACATCAAATCAATAAAAAGACATTACACACTTTTGTTTATCGTTAAAGTCAAATTAACAGTGTAGCCTTGGCGACATCTGTGATTACAACAGAACCTTAATAATGTTCAAACTCATAATTTAAACTAATAATTATGGTCGAATTTCGACCACGGGCGTCCACTAGTAATAAATAAATACGACACATAGGTCGTTTCTATATTGATTTTTTTAAACTTTACCCTTTTCTGTTCTATACAAACATTATAAATCTATCGCTTGTGTACGCATTGCTTGTCATAAGGTACATCTGTAAGTACAAAACCATACAATGTACTACAGATAAACATATAATAAGATGAACTTGTCAAACGAGCTTAGAGGAGCCGTCGGCAGTTCATTAGGCAACAGTTTAAGATATTAAATAAACATACGTATTATTATTGAATAACTGGATGGTGTTATGTAGGAGATCAGAATTGCTATCATTTGTTTGTTTTTTTTAAGATACATACATAACTTCACATCAGGTCCCTTGCGGGGTAGGCACGAACAACAGAGCGCCATTTAGGCCTATTCTTACACACCTCACTTGCTTCTTTGACATTCATAGTTCTTGTCATGCACGCTCGTCTGTTCTTAAGGCTCCTGACATCTTCTTGCTATTGAACTGTTGATGAAAAATATTTATTATCTGCTATTAATTTAATACAAACTACAGTTGAAGTGAGTGCAGTTTTAATTTTGTATATGTACGCGCATACACCAGCAAAATCTAAAAAATACGGTCTGCTAAAATATAACTTTTAAGCATGGTAACAACTTTTAAGATAAAAAAACAGAAACATTATAGGTATGAACGTTACTTTGTGGATAAAAAGTATGCTGTAGCGGCATACGTATATAAAACCATATATCCAGTTGGGTAAATCTTTTGCATCCAATCACGCGCTTCTTTGGCGGCAACCAATTTTCTTTTATAATATTATAGCTTTTTAAGAATCATTCTATTTCAACTGCTTTGTTGATAACAATAACGGGCGTAAATTAATCACTAGTTTAAAAAAAACCCGATTGAAGTGGAACTTCGTTGATGCACGGTGCTCGTCCACCAACAAGGAGAATTGTTCAGTTGCGCTTCCCTTGACTATTTTTTATATACCAAATTTCTTTATTATAAAATAATACATACATAACTTCACGCCAGGTCCTTTGCAGGGTAGGCAGGAACAACAGAGCGCCATTTAGGCTTATTCTTACAGACTCTTCTTCTTATAAAATAATCAAGGGTTTATTTTGGGTTTCTCGTTCTTTAAAGCAGGTACCTATACATTAATATTTTTTTCTAATTTGTATTTTTGAATAAAAAATGAAAATGTGGAAATCATTCCTTCTCTCAAAATTGGAGGATTATTGTAGGGTATATATCCTAAATTACGTAAATAAAAACCCTTTATATTACAACAACGGATTGATAATTCTCAATTAAAAATTTAACTTAATGCAGTGAGGAGGTGGCTGATGATGATGGTGGTGGTTGATGGTCGTTGAGCGGTGTACGGGTCAATGAAAGATATTGTTTGCGACGTACACTTTTAATCACACACACACTCTCTCAATGTTACAATATTATAGTTCAGAAGGATTTTGGTATGAAGGCAAGCAGCGAGCGCGAAAACTAACGTTTTGTACACGGGCACGTATGTCGTGCGGTCGCGTTGAAGACGTGAGTCGGACTGTGTCGAATTGTCCCGAAATAGCTTCGGTTCTCGACTGTTTCGCGGCAAATGGATTGCCGCGAAAAATTGTGGGCGCGCTGTCATACAACGGCGCGATGTTTTGCTTGCCACAGATAAATATTGGTTCCGCGCTTGCGTGCTTGTTTGTGATGTTGGCACTAATGTCGCCACAGCAGCTTTCTAACTATATGAATGCGTATTTAATAGAAAACTGATATAAACAACTTTAAAGCTAGTGGTGTCATTACCCGTAGAATCATCCAGATGGAAGATTATTTATTTTAGAACATACCCTATATATTCAAGAAGTGTTAGTATAGGTATAGGCATTTTAGGTTATTGAGAGTAATTTTAGTTGATTTTTCATTTTCTTCAACTTATAGTAATTATGGAATAGTTTGAATATCAAACATCAACAAGTATAGCGTATATTATAAAAGATTTCTGGTATTATTAATTACATTATTATAATCACGCTTCTACTTAAAACAGCGGTGACACTTTGCCAAGCGGTATACATATAGGAAGTAGATTTAAATTTTGACTTACACGTATGACCTTCAAAAAGTGTTCTCCAGTTGGAATTTGAATCAGAACTTTTGAATTTGTTTAAGCGATAAAACGAAGCTTTAATTAAAACTAAATGTGTATAATTTTTAATTTGTTTGTACGAAATGTATTCAAACTATTTTTCATTGCAAAAGATATACTCTCCTGTATAACATCATCCAAACATACCCCATAGATTAAGGACGCTAATCAGAGAGGGTGCAAACTACCCCACGCAACTCCCTCATGCAACACGAGGGCCAAGTGTTAAAAACACAATAAAATATAAGATATTCCCACTTTTATTTGCCATTACAGTATTACAATTTCAACCGTATATGTATAGGGATAAGGCAAAGCTCTTATGAATTGAAGTGAAAATTTTAAATTTGCAGAAATATAGTTATAATAATTCGCAACGCCTTCAAAGTGTCATATCATTCATGACGATAAAATGTTTTGAATCGCTTTCATAATAGACGGTTTATTATATCTGACATTGTAGGGTGTTTCGTTCAAGACTCTTCATGACATTAAGCCCTAATAACTAAAAAACATACATTGTTTAACTTAAATAACAAATAGGTATTCCCAATTAAAACTGTAGCTTTATTTGCGTTTTTCTTGCATATTCTTCGACTCTAGTAATCGTGGATTTAGAAAATCTTTGCTGTGGTCGCCTCATTTAATGAGGATACATAGTGGATGGGCGCGATGCGATGGCCGGGAGAAGGCAAAGGGACGTGGAAGAAGAAGCAAGGGATGAGTAACTTACCTCGCCACCAGTCCACCGCCACACTGCAATCGTCCCCCGGGGTACACACACTCACTTGGATTTGCATATGAGCATTAAATTATACATTACAATACAATACTCTATGTACACCAATATTACATAGAAAAAAAAAATAGACAAAAAACTTACTTACTAAATGGTGGTACAATGGGCGGCCTTATTGCTAAAAGCAATCTCTTCCAGGCAATCTTTGGATGGACAAGAACTTATTACATAGATAGCGTTGGCATGCAGTTGAAATAGATATTAATAAATATAATAATACTATAATTATAATACATATATTATAAATAAATATAAAGATATATATACGTATACATAAACATACGAAACAAACAATAAACACGTTATACAGTTAAATAGTAGTTATGAATTATAATATATATATATTTTTATATACCAAAAATCATTACACTATATGACGTATTGCGGTGATAGCACTGACAGCCGAGGCTTGTTTTGAATATTCTTCTTTTAAAAGTTTATTATTTTCTTGATTGCGAGGATGGGGAGGAAGAATTTATAAGGAGGTCTTCCTCGGTGCAACCATAGTGGTAATATTAGACGGATCAATCAAATTGAATCAATTTGGTTGAAAAGCATAGAACTGAAAGGAGTCGGTGTTCAATGACATTAAGAGAGAGAGATTACGCTTTATTGTACACCATTACAGAAAACACAGAAAAACTTATAGCCTAAAAATATACACATACACGCTCATTTGTTATTGTGTGTAGCATTTTTTGTATGATGTTTGTGTAGTGGTTGTACTGATGTAGAGTATCAGTTACGTGCGTGTACGTGCTGGTGTTGTGAGGAAGTGCATGTGCAGTATGTGCTTTATACCTATATATATGCATATATTAACCTAACTAGAGCAATGTGTCTTGTTTTTTCTTTTCTGTGAATTGCCAATATATTACAATGCAAAACTGCTGGAAATTACTTTCTTAATATTTCCTATATCATTTGAATGCAAACTAGCGATTTAAAGGCACAAAATGCAGTCTCGACAAGTTTAAAATATATGACATATACAGTAATTATCATTTAAATTTCCGTGGCGTAACATTGGGTTCACATTTGAATGACAATGGACCAAGGGGGACCAAGGCAATCCATTTCAACTTTACAATTTTATGTCCGCACTTGAAAGGGGAGATGGGATATGTAAGATTCTTAATAGCTCAATTGGGGTATTGTGAATTTACAGTATCTGCTATGTGCTAATAATATGAACCAATGTGTTGTTATCTTTCAAAGAATTTATTCAAAACCTTTAAGATAAGTGTACAGAAAAAATATGGTATTGCAAAAAACTGCTGTAGTATATATAATACTGTGTTCCAGTTGTTTGCGCCCACTTTGAGACAACTCCATAGTTATACACTAGCTGACCCGGCAAACGTTGTCTTGCCTTTTAAATTATTTTCAGTAATTTTAAGCAAGTTAAATGATTACAGTACTAATATCGCTGTAAAAAAATAGGGGTTGATCGTAGAGGGTTAACAATTTAGATTTGTATGTATTTTTAATTCTGTATCATAAAAAAATTACTAAAAATTTAAAAAAAATGTAGGTCCACCCCTAACATTTAGGGGGTTGAAAAATAGATGATGTCCGATTCTCAGACCTACCCAATATGCACACAAAATTTCATGAGAATCGGTCAAGCCGTTTCGGAGGAGTTTAACTACAAACACCGCGACACGAGAATTTTATATATTAGATAAAGAAGAAAAAGAAAATTAACCTAAAGTTTATATATTAAAAAGAGTACTTTGTGTTAACATTTATAATGTATGTGGAAATGTATAGATGTGTATGTTTTATATGTATGTGTGTGTACATGTGAACGCGTGAGTGTGCGGATACAGACTTAGGACCATTTACATAGAGAGAGTTTATAGCACGTTACTCTTTAGGCAATAATCATATTGACATGTTCGCATTCAACCAAAAATCAAAAGTTCGCCTACGAGTATGTCATACGATAATCGTAATGTAATCACTAAGAGTTTTGTTTATACAACGATACAAATTGCATTGAGATATTTGCCTACGACTTTTTGACTTGTCTAAACTAGTACTCGTATGATATTTTTTAAGTTCATGCGAGTGTCGTACGAATCAGTTTGAACGGAGACTTGCTATTGGAACTCGGTGTACTTTTTGTAGTAAATATCAAAACTGTGATTAATGAAACACGAAATATATTTTTAAATGTCATCTTCTACTTGCAATTCAAGACACAATATATTTAAGACTCATAAAGTGTTTCTTCTTTCTATCAACTTTTTAACCCAACAGCTATTTTTCGCTTACGTTTAATTAATGACATAATTAAAACACCCTCGCGCACTACACTCATGCTTGTGACTAGTTACTAGCTGAACTCGAAATACGATTCTTGGTTTCAAATTTCGTTTATCCAGAGATGTCAATATTTAATGACCAGCCCATTATCACCCTTCCACGTAGGATATCATATTTTGAGATTTCTTGATCATATTTTTTTCTGGAGGAATAAATATTATTCTAAGCAACCCTTTGAGCAAGGAGGCTGGATTATTATTTAAGTTAAAGTTAAGTTTAATGTTATACTTAAGTTTATTTAATATATTAAAAAATGTAAATTTGTCATCATCTATGAGGCTGATATCGTCACTAGTGACGAAAAGTCTTAATAAAAAATTGATTAAAAAATTTATTATTTCTTTCGACAATTGCATCTTTGAGGTAAGAAACTCTCTCCATGTAAATGGCCCTGTAAGCTTGTAATGGAACACTTACAAGCGAATATTTCGCGCTGTGTAATAATTGAAAATGCAAACCATTCCCGACACGTATACAAATTGTATATATATACAAATTATACAAATTTAATACATATATACAAATTTCCAACCATAATAGTTGGGCCTAGGCGTCCGAGGAATAAAAGCCTCGGCGGAAGACCATCCCATTGACGCTGAAGCATTTCACTCCACCCATTGTGATCGATCTTAAAAGCTCAATAGTATTGAATTAAAATATTTGTCATTAATGTCAGAGAGAAAAAATATAATATAAATTAACTATTGCATATTCAGATAATATCGCGACATTTAAAATGTTATGGATTTCATTATTTTTTAAATTAATAATGCCTAAACCCCTCTTATATTTGAACTATGCTACATGCGTATAATGGATGGCGTCCGTCTGTTATAGCGGGTTCGTTTCCGAGCCGGCACGTGGCCTCTTTAACAACAGATGAAAATCTTTGCTTTAAATTTGAATTGAAATGACTGCATATAGTAATACACTGTATATAGAAACAAACTATTTGGTATTTTAATAATATCCTAGTCTTTTAGTGTTCTTATCCGTTGGCAGCTTGAATAATTGAATCGAGAGTGTGGGATATAAAATAAAATATTTTTTAACCTATTTGTAAACTTTTTGATATTTGATTATGATATTTGATCTGGGCTTTGTGGAGAATGTATGTATTGTATATATGTACACGACAAATATGTGCATGTTGTATATATTGACATCTGAGATGAATAATCCGTGCAGGAACGGAGAAAGAATACAAATTCCTGCGGCCGGGCGGCCTGTCGTAAGAGGCGACAAAACAACCCACAGCCAGGTGGTAGGGCAATTGCCCGACTGGATGGCTACCACCCCTTGTCTAGAGTATGTCGCCATAACAACCCTTAGTTGTGTTCCGGCATTAGTGACCAGGCTCCAGTCTCCTTCAAGAGTGCAGCAGCGCATTAGTAGTACCTTTGGTGTTACAAATGTCCATAGGCGATGGTAACCGCTATCCATCAAGTGGGCCGTCTGCCTGTCTGCTGAACTCCTGCAATAAAAAATAAATAAAAAATCTAGTAGTTAATAATGATTATCCAGAAAAAATATACTTTTGGCTAACCCCCTAAATCTATATTTCTACTATAGCGTAGAAGACATCACAAGCTATTCTCTCGTTATTTGATATAGACAATGAAGTTAATTTTGTAAATGAAAGAATTATCTCTGTGGAAGTTTGGATGGGTTTTATACATAATAAATCCATTTTATCTATGAGGCGAATGACAATGTACTTATTTTACGATAGGCTTCAATTTGACTTTATATACTTGTATTATGTACATATTTATATGGCTTGTTTTTTGATACCAAACTACAGAAGATATTATCCGTGCAGGAACGGAGAAAGAATACAATTTCATGCGGCCGAACGACCTGTCCTAAGAAGCGACAAAACAACCCACAGCCAGGTGGTAGGGCATTTGACCGATTGGATGCCTACCACTCCTGGTTTAGAGTATGCCGCCATAACAACCTTGAGTAGTGTTCCAGCAATAGTGGCCAGGTTCCAGTCTGCCTTAAGAGAGCAGCAGCGCATTTGTAGCACCTTTGGTGTTGCAAGAAAGAAAGAAATTCTTTAGGATTCAACTGTGGTGAGTTGAATCGACAACTCACTATATTTCTTTAGCATTGCGGCTGTAAGGTGAATGCATATCAGCGTTGTATCAGCGTTTTATCGAATATAATCCAGCACAGTAATAATCTTATTGCAAACCTCGTTTCCTAAAAATTCAGCATACAATTTTCCCAACTTTCTTAGAATAACTTCTTCTTTTCTTTGGTCTTCTTCCAATAATTTGGAGTCAAGACAGTATGTCTCCATACTTATTTCCTTACAATAATTATACTACTGAAATCAGACACAACAAGTCAAAAGACAAGTCTGCACCAAGAATGAAGATTCCAGAATTAATAAAGAATCATTGAAACATAAATTCCATAATTTCAGACAGCGATACTAATCCTGCCTCTTTATATAGAACAAAAAATGTAAAAGTAGCGGCGAGTTCTTTTCATTTGGTACAATAATGCAGGCCGGGATGAATGGGGAAAAACGCGAATGGATTGAAAGCCAGCGGAGCGAGCGACGCCCGGTGATGAGCATTGCGCTATACCGTGTAACCGCGAATGCTGTTCGGAGATTTAAAGATTTTTTGCTTGTTAAATTCTAATTTATAATATTTCTGGGTTCCGTAACAATTAAGGTCCTAATGGAGCTAGCCATCTCGCTTGCGCATTTTTGAAATCAAAAATTCAAACAATTTACTTACGACTAATCCGTATTAGGCAGAAAGTAATACAAGCTCTTAAGATCATCAGCAAATTTGCGACAAATTATACCAATACATTCTACGCAATTTTCTTAGAAATTTTTTACTGTGCAGGTGTGCGTTACCAATATGTATCAGATGTGCAAAGTCACTTACGCCTTTTAATAAACTCCTCAAAGATCACTATCTAAATTTGGAAACAGTAATTTATGTACGTGTATATAATTCTATGTACATATATTTGTATATAAATATGTATGTCTATTTTTATTTAATATAAATTTATGTATACATGATTGTATATATTTTAAACTATGCGCACTGAATACCGACCCACTATTTGAAATGCAAAATTATTGCCAGAAGGTTGCCTGGAAGAAATCGCTGCTAGCGATAAGACCACCGATTGTATTAGTCTGCATTAGTCAAAGTTGAATTACCTGAATTAATTCATAAGTTAAATCTTTCAACTGTTTTATTCATGCAACTGACATTTTGAATTTTTCCATGTTATACCTTATTCTATGAAAATCGGCCCTTAGTTTAGCAAGTACCGACTTTTGTTTTCCAATGCTCCATTCAAAGGTTGTTTAAATGAAATCGCCATATGCGATAAGACCGCCGATCGTACTTGTATATTAACATTGTTACGAGTCGCGGGACTCGAATAAAATGCCTTTAGAATTACTATATAGTTTATTAGAACTATACAAACACGTATAACACAGGTATAAATATAACCGAACAAATCCCAACGTAATGCAGAAGATCGTAATTCAATAAAACGCGCAAATTCCGTCACTTATTAGATTCCCGATTGTAGTACACACATCTCGCTTCGCTAGTGGTTTTCGCTCGACTAACTCCTCCCACATTGCTTTATACTGCACAGATGCAATATGTCCGCCTGGCCGCGTGGACCGAATTTCCTAGAAACAGCTTGTTATTTAAATCCGTTACACCTGGCTAATGATCACAATAACATTCTTGATTTTATGTAGCATTTTTATATTCTATTCCATATAATTTCTAGTGTTCTTCTCTTATAATTAAACTAAGTCTGTATTAATAAAAAGGTACATACATACACATGCAGTGGGTAAGCCATGGAACAGATGTGCAGCCGCACACAACAATGCACTGATGCGATTTGGGATCACACTTCGTTAGGTCTGCCAATAAGCCCCTTACTGCTGTATTACGTATATTGAAATAATATAGGCATGCTCTGATAAAATATTTCATTGTTAAAGTCATTGACCTATATTCATTTGGAAACATATTAATTAAATTTAAATAAAATTCTTTTTAATATTAATTTATAATGATAATGAATGTATTCAGTTGAAGAGTACCAAACCGAGATGAAACGATGACAGTCAACGATATTGAATGAATCAAGTTTATGTTTATGCTCCGTGTGAACTTTGGTTGAATTATCGAAATTGAAAGACACAAATGAATTGCTGATATTTCACCGATCACTTTTGTCTATCAATTTGGACGAAGCAACCAAAGTGATACATGTAAAAAAATACTATACAATTGTGACCCAATGTCGTATTATTTCAATTCCACGCCATTGAATCAAATTATATCCATTTGATTGTAATATATACGTAATAGATCAGAATTAAAAATGACATAGCAAAGTTTTTAAAGTGTGCAAATAGATTTAGTTTCACTCTTTATTTTAATCGAGTTTTAATCTTAAAAGTGAACGTGTAGTCTTACATACTTAACACCTAACTTATAAGCGACACCCGTCCACCTAAAATTACGCTGCTGTAGACCACAATACGTGTGTCTAGAAGTCCCCAAGCAATTACCCTAAAAACAGCTCCTAAGAATTCCAACGGTTGCCAAATCACGACGAAAATCTGGAACTCCTCCAATCTTACTCAAATGGGATCTGCATAGCAATCTTGGAAATGCATTTTCTTGGTAGGCGTGGTTCAACCCAGCCAATGTGCAGTCAGGCGATATATAGACCAGCTATTTGAAAAGACCTACCTCTCTTCCCAACACCTAAGGAAAAATCGGATGGAGAGATGTCAAACCATGTAACTTTGCAGGTCTAGTTAAAATGGTTTTTCTGAAACTCCGCCCATCGGCGCGCATGGCTAACTTTCCCCGCAAGTTAGAATAGACCAGGCATATACATTAGAGCAGGATAGATGCGAATTTTCTCGAAGATAGTTTCCAGATTATATAAGATGACAATATAGTATATAAGATATGTCTAACAATGTTCTTTATGTAAATGAGCCGGTTATTTACGACTGAATGTAAGACGCAAATTGATGTCACATTCACAAGATATGTGGAAAAGTTAGCCTTGTTATTTTTGTTTGAGAAACAGATTTTTGTTACCGATATTTGTGATTCATAATTTACTATTGTGTAAATGCTGTTTAGTAGTTCTTTTTAGAAACTGATGTATATAATTAAAGTCAGTTTGTCACTGCCATACACATATCCAACTAAGGAACTTTATCAGCGCTTTCAGGTAGCAACTGTAAGACCACTCTTTATTCGAGATATTATCCTAAAACAACACTTATTACTCCCTTATTCGACACAAAGTACCCAACAAAGAAGACATTTTAACGTGCGTCGCCAACCTGATTTCAAAACCACTTTTGCGCGCAGATTTCTCTTTTATCTTGGTGGATTCCTATACAACCGTGTTAACAAATTAATAGACATTTACCCCCTGACCAAAACTGCATGTAAAAGTAAAATACTTAAATGGATAATTACATTGGACTACAACTCAACGGAAGCTTTACTAGCACCTATTTCATGAACGTTCCTTTTGTTTCCTCTGTAGTATATGTATATCCAGGTAGTCATATTCACGTGTAAATTTATATGTATGCAACTATACTTAAATTGTATATTTAATTCTGTATGTATGTATGTTTAAAGAATAAATAACACACCCAATCACAACACACACACTCCCTCTCGCACATACACACACTTACTCACTCACTCACACACACACACACACACGCGCACACACACACACTTACTCACTCACACACATACACACACTAGCCTATTACACAAACAATAGCTCTCACACGCTTGTAACACTCATTAGTATTTTTTGCGATTAAATGTTTCGACTTTCTAGGGAGGGGGGGGGGGGGGGCTGGTGATCAGTCAAACAGGTTTTTTTAACCTAATACAGACACCAGGCTCTTTCTAAATCAACTTAATATGTATAATTAACTATCGTACTATATGTTTGATTTATTGAGAGCAAATAAATATATATTATTATTATTATATAGGTATCTTTATAATAGAAAACACTTTATTGTTCATATTTGTTTATTGTTTATTGTTTCAAATAAACAATTACAGAATGAATAACTGTAATAATAGAACGGCAAAACAAAAGGCGGTTTTATCGTTTAAAGCGATCTATTCCAGGCTAACTGACTGGGAGGATTCTTTTAACAACTTATGTCTAGGTATAATTGAATAAAAAACAAGTCAAATAAAAAAGGAAGAACAGTACAATATGGCAAACAACAAAGTTCAGAAGAATAGAAAAAAAATATTAAATAAGGTCGTGAAGAAGAAGAAGTCGTGGTAGCGTAATGGTTAGCGCACGCGCCCCTAAATCGAACAGCGCGGGTTCGATACTGACCGGAACGCATGCACCTCTTAGTCAGTTTTCTGATCTAATGTACATATTGTTACAATTACCACGTGCTAAAACCGGTGAATGAAAACATGGTGATGCCACTTGCACATCGAGATAACCGATGTGTCAAACCTGCCAAGCCGCCTTGGACAAGCATGGCGGGTATAATGTCCGTTCCCCCTTAATGGGAGGCCCGAGCCCAGCAGTGGGATATTTATGGGCTGATATTATATTAAATAAGGTAATGGTTTTTGACAGATTTTTAAATATGGCTATATTTAGACTAAATCATATCTATCTTTATTCACACTCTTTATGTCCGTGATATAGCAGACAAACTGTAAGAGCACTACTGTCGCTTACGCAAGTACGGCCACGTTTTACGGAGACCGGCTAGTTATGTAATGAAGCAATATTTAGCCATGCCTTCTCTACCGGTCCTAGTCAGAGGGGAAGCCCCAAGTAATGCTGAATTGACGCTGTGAATGACATGCCTACCAATGGTCTCAAAAGGGTGGATGCCGAATACCGCGCCCAGTGAAGAAAAAGTAGGAAACCGGACCCTGGGCGTCAGAGCCAACGTTCCGATCGCAACCGGGATTTAACACTGGAATGATGATGATGATTCAGACTTTGAATGAAGAATGAAGGGGCCCAAATGTTAGGACAAAAGTAATTAACCAAAAACGTCTCCACTCAGCTGAGATGAGAATGGTCAGATGAATTTGTGTTATTACAAGAATCGATAAGTTAATAGATACTAAAAAAACTTAATAATTTGACTTGTCTTTATAGAAATAGAAGTTAAAAAAAATCTTTTGTTTTGTCATAATTTCTAATATACCTACCATAAACTAATAAAAAATCAATCGCCCTTCTTTCTGATTAAGTTAACACTGCAAAAGGTATAATTTAACAAAGTTTTATCCATTCTAATAAGGTATTAATTCATAACAATTCCAAGGATATGAATATCTAAGTATAATTTCCATAGAAATATCTATACGCACTGTTATTTTAATGATACTTACGGATGTCACGTGACACCAACTGGGATTAATGACAAGTTGGGTAAAATAAACGCAATAACTAGCTAGCTAAAGGAATACTTAAGAATAAAATAGAATGTACTTTATTGTACACAATGTAACAAAATAACTTCATATATATACAATCGTAATAAGTGGAATGGGCGCTCTTACAATATTTTTTGTAAACTTGTTTCACAGTATGACAATCAACAGAACTATTTTCAAAAATGTTGATATAACCTTTCGCAATTTTTGTCGAGTACTATTAGTTGAAAATCTGCACATATTTCACCCCTAAATTGTTTCCCCCTAATGCAAATCACCCGACTTTCCCCGCGGTGCACCACAGCCACCCTATTTTATGATTTTCGTATAATATCTTCTTCCATAGTATATGTGTAGTTTGAGAAAAGATTTTTACCTGCATTTAGGTTAAATATATTTGTATTTTTATATATATTTCACCAAAACCCAAACAGTCCTTATTACCAAGGGTTGTAAAATCAAAAATCAATTATTACATCTTTATTATTATTATAATAAATAACCCCTGGTCTGGAGTATGCTACCATAACAACCTTAAATTGTGTTTCGACATTAGTGATCATGTTCAAGTCTCTGTTTAGAGAGAGGAACCACGTTGGGAGTACCTTTAGTATAACAGATGTACATAGACAATGATAACCGCTTTTAATCAGGTGGGCCGTTTGCTTGTCTGCTGAAATCCTGCAATCATGATAAAAAAAAATATTAACGTGCTGCCAACCGAAGGAAACATTAAAACCTGGTTAGTAATACCGGAACACGCCAAGGTTTATTCTATTGCTTTTGTACGTTTTATTATTCCCAACATATTTTTTACATAAAACGAAAAACAAATAAACTGCAGTGCCATCTAGTTATACAGGATCTAGGAGATTTTTTTATTGCACTAGTTCAGCAGACAAGCAGATGGTCCACTTGATGCGAAGCGGTTACCATCGCCTATAGACATTTGTAACACCAAAAGTGCGACAAATGCGCTGCTACTCTCTTAAGGGAGACTGGAACCTGGTCACTAATGCCGGAACACAACACAAGGTTGTTATGGCGGCATACTCTAGACCAGGTGTGGTAGCTATCCAGTCGAGCAAATACCCTACCACCTGGCTAAAGTGAATGGATTCTGGCCACTAATGCCGGGGCACAACTGAAAGTTGTTATGGTGGCATGTTCTAGACCAGGGGTGGCAGCCATCCAAGCAGGCAAATACCCTACCATTTGTTTGTGGGTGGTTTTGTCGCCTCTTACGACAAGCCGGCTGACTGCAGGAAGATGTATTCTTTCTCCGTTCATGCACGGTTAACATTTTCAAAGTTATTTTTCTTCTATAATTTGATTAGTTATGATAGATTACCGCCGAATGTAAAATCTAAAAAAAAAATTATATAAACAATACTTGGAACATAATCCCTAAAATTAGCACTCGTTTAATAATTCCCAGACACTTTAGAAGGGTATCTTATTATAATACTTCTGCGGCGCAATGTTTCTTAGTTTTTATGACTTGCGTGAAATACGGTTATTGCTAAAGTTGAAGCCCTCCCCACCGGGGCCCAACCCGTATGGAGATTTGAACCCTCTTAAATCGTATTGTTTTGGATATAGTAAAATCTCGGTTTACTATATTATGATACCAACAATATCGACGGTTGCTGAACCTAGTTTTATTATATACTACTAGCTGTCCCGGCAGACGTCGTCCTGCCCGGTAAAAATAAAAATAAGAAAAATTTAGGGATGGACTACCCCTAACATTTATGGGGATGAAAAATAGATGTTGGCCGATTCTCATAGATACCGGATAAGCACAAAAAATTTCATCAAAATCGGTCAAGCCGTTTCGGAGGAGTATGGCAACGAAAACTGTGACACGAGAATTTTATATATTAGATATGCCCGCGTTGTCGTCCACGCTTGACTACAAATTCCCGCGGGAATTACACCAGCAGTTAAAAAAGATTTTAAGCTATCGTTTTAGTGTCGGTTAAGCAAATTTTTATGCACTCCAACCACTACACACAACTCCCGGGATAATTCTCGTGGAATACTCGGAAAAAACACACATTATATTACATAAAGTTTGCTATATATCAGTGAAAAAATTACATTGGCATTCTTGTTCTGGCCATTTTAAATCATTCTCAGCAATTGCCGCAAGGTGCCATAACAAAATCGGACCCGTAGTTTTACTTGAATCCCGACCAAACAGACAATAATCCTTAAAAAAAATTATCCCATTCTCTATAGTTTATATAGTGTATTCCAGATGTTTTTTACAGGTTCAATGTACAGACAGGATTTTTAGAATGTTATAATATGTGTTCGGCAACTATTTCTTAATTTTTACCAAGTGCCTACGAGATGTCTTGTTTATTGCCTTAACACTAGGAATTATTGGTAGAGCCTCCTTGCTGAAATTTATCATTAAATCTGTTCTAAAGGTAATATTGCACGCTTATTCCAATACTTACACTATCCAAATTGTTGCCAAATCGAGTTTTTAATTCCAACTATCGTAAAAGATGCAAATATGTGTTACGCATTAATTCCAGTGTACAAGTAACAGAAATATCCACTAAAAGGGGAATGTAATAATGCATGTACAATACTGATGTTCATGCTTAAAAATCATTTTCAACACTTACTCAAAAAATACATTTACGAAACCAGTATACTTCGTGTGAAAGTTAAAAATTACACAACATATAATGGAACGTACGGCAAAACAGGTACTTAAGTGAACTAGGAGAAAAAAGATAAATAATTAATAATTATTATATCAGAATTCCACCAAAGAGTTTCACATTACGAGAGCAAATAAGCTGAAACTCCTTCGAAGCGCTTTAAATCAATTAATATGTCTCTACCTATACAAAACATCAGAGAACTGAACTAGATAATAGTTTAAACGTATATTAATTAGTACTGTGTAGCTAATTAAATAAAAGCGTATTAAAAAAAGGATACTATGGGGCTGATATGTTTAAGGATCTAATGATCTAAACCAGACAGCCTTTAAAAATAATAGATATATCTTAAAATGGATGAGTGTCAGTGTCTATTCATACAACATTTTTCCTGTCTGACGTCATTTTTGTCTATAATTAGTTTTAAAAAGTAAGCCCCTTGTTTCCTGGTGATCATTTTCCCACCCATTGGCCACAACACGGTACGTGAGCATTACGCTACCTTCAGCGCTGACGGTCCTTATTCGTTATGAGCTAAAATGCAACTAATAAGTCCATCTAGAAAAGATGTTGCTACTTTTAAACTAGTATCGTCTAAATAAAAAACAAACCTTTGATTGAATTCTTCTTAGGTATTCGATTTTGCATACAAAAGCAAGGCTTGGAAACCGGTGATAAGTCTTAGTGTAGAGAAACTTTTCATTTCGGTTTTCTAACTTTGACTTCAATCAAATGATTTTTGTTACCAAAAGTTCACTAGATAAGTTTCATCGAATAAACCGGTTTGGTTTTTGGTGCAGAACCAAAACGCAGCTATGGTATATAGTCAATTTTCAGTCGCATACAAACATATGGTCATATTAGAAACAGATAAATAGAGCAATTAATTCACTCGGAATAATTCAGTTAGACATTATTTTTATGGATTACACTACGAACGAAATACTTGACCAAGATCGGTTATAACCGTATAAAAGCGGTTCATTTTAAACCGGTAGTAAGCCTTGCAGTAGATAGATATTCGTTAAGAGATTGTATGTTTCTTAAATTTATTTTTATACAGTTAAAAGAGTATGAAATTTATACCATTTCATAACCATTCTGTGGTCACGATTTGCAAATATTGATCTTAAATCAGAATGAAACATAATTTACAGACTTGTTTGAGTAGGATAAAATGTAATTTGAATGACAATATGTAATATCCGTGCTAATCGTGCAGGAACGGAGAAAGAATACAATTTACTGCGGCCGGGCAGCCTGTCGTAAGAGGCGACAAGACAACCCACAGCCAGGTGGTAGGGTATTTGCCTGGCTGAATGGCTACCCCTGGTCTAGACTATGCCACCGTAACAACCTTGAGTTGTGTTCCGGCATTAGTAGCTAGGTTCCAGTCTCCTTTAAGAGAGCAGCGCGCATTTGTAGCACCTTTTAGTTGGTGATAGTAACCGCTGTCCATCAAGTGCGCCGTCTGCCTGTCTGCTGAACTCCTGCAATATGAAAAGTTAATGATTTTAGACTTTCGTTATTTAAAGCACACAAACGTAAAAACAAATACAAAAATATTATTGATATTGTATTTTTTAAATATACTCCTACATTTTTTATTAGTTTAATGCATATGTATTGGTAAACGTGTTATTAATAAGGGAGTGTATCTGTTACAACGAATAGGCGCCCAGGTATCGAGGCTGTCAGCACCGTTAGCTATTTGGTCCGATAATTTTGCACTTTACGCCTGTTAGGCCTACACGCCCTTTGTACGGACATTGACTGCCACTTTTTTATCTTAATGGCAAACTTAAACGTATCAGCTATGAAACTTTTTGCGTTTTAACCGACTTCAAAAAAAGTAAGGTTCTCGACTCATCGTGTAATTTTTTTATGTATGTATGTTCAGCCATAACAATTTTGTTTCTCAATCCGTTTATATGATTCTTTTACGTTAGATTCAATAAAGCTTCAAAATGGTTCCATATAAAATTTATTGATATTTTTGGGTTCCGAAGATATAGCAGAATATTAATTAAGGATAAACAAAAAATGTATTGTTTTTGCGGTTTATCAGCCATTTTTTTATCTGAATCGATTCTTCTTTTTGTGTTGGACAGTAGTACAATTTCAGGATAGTTTCATATAAAAATGTTTCATATTTGCAAAATATAGTAATTTTTATGTTTTACTTTTCACCGATTTCAAGATGTTGAAAATATTTAGTTTTTGCTTTTTAGTTACTCTTGAAGTCGTTTACTTTTTTGCTAGTTTTTTTTATTAATAGTGACGGTCAATGGTTTAGTCCGATTTTAGTCATTGTGCGCATCACAATATCTACTATAAACGCAAAACGTTTTGAAGATGATTGTTTTATTGTTTAAATTTTATTCTCTTACTGTCTTAATCATATTTAGTTATAGTAAGTTTGTAGGCCTCTTGAAGGTTCTTAAAGAGACTTACAAACTTACTCTAACTCAATATGAATACTACCTTTAAACTTATAATAGAAGACTGTAATGAAAGACCAAACAGTCATGTATTTACCTGTACATGAATGTATAAACTAAGTACCAAGTTGCGTAATTCAGTTGTCGGAATATCGAATGTTTGTGACGGTACCCGTCAACATGCATAAATCCAATCAGCGTCGAAGAGAAATGCAGAACGGCTTTCGGCAAGCGATGCGATGGTTAGATGGTACCGACGGTGTAGTGCAGATGTACACGATTATACATGTTTGTATGTTGCCGGTATGCGCCGAATGCATTGATGCAACGATCGTACTAGGTAGGGCTATCACTAGCATAGAAAAGAATAGGATAGGTAACAATTAAATCAACTGAGATACTTTTTATCCTCTTAGAACATGTCGCAGCCTTCTAGATTTCTTACGCACATACAAAGTTGTAACGTAATACCTATATCGAGTCAAATATTAGTTGATGGGTAAATTAAAACCAGATCTTTTATATGGAAGTAATTTTAGAATTCCTTATAAAATTCATGTCATCTACTTATTTCTAGAAATGTCAATCTCAATATTTTAATGTCTTCCCTTAGTGTTGACTCCGTTTTGTTTACTGAATATCACTAAGAGGTACCGATTCATGGTGATTTGATATGCATAAAATGTGTGGTGTTACTTAATTATACATTAATTTATTTGTTATACTCCAGCCAAATCTCTCTGGCCTTTTACCTTTTCCAAGTCACCTGGCGTCGGCACAATATGTCTATTACCTCTATTTTTGTGCTTTGTATCTTTATATAGCATCAAAATGACTCAATAAACGAAAAAAATAAATGTGGAAAGTGCTATTGGATACCTTATTATTAATTATAGAATATCACTTTAGTTATAGAATATATATATTGTATCTGTTTGCTTTTCTGATAAATAAAAAATAAAAATAAAAAAAATAAATAAAAAATAAATACACAAATGACCGGTCTTATTATTCAAGATAAATATGAAATAGACTCTGAATATAAATTTATAAGTGATTTTTGAAAATTGAATTTTAAAAAGATATTTCATATATATAATAAATAACGTTTCAACGGTGTATTTCCATACCAAGAAGCTGGAGAAAAATAACATGTGGCAGAATCTAGTCGTATAGGATTTCAACAGCTCTTCAGAATTACAATATTTTTATGCAAATATCATTCTAGGTAATATTGCCGGTATTCTTCTTGCATACCATCCCAAATGACTATAACTTATGTGAAAATTTTTGAAATGTTTCAACCCTACCGTCGAGGCAGCGCCGTGGCGAAGTCATTAGCAGTAATAGCTGATCCACTCTGCGCGCCGTCAGGTTTAGTGCGGTTATCCGTATGTACCAATGCGACTGCTTACTTATTATTACATACGAAGTCTGCATATAGGCATATAACGTAATCAGCAATGGGAGGCAATTAATTTTAATCCTATATAAGCTGAATGTGAACGCGGTTGTCATAAGTGAACAAATAGAGTGGGACTTGCAACTGCACGAAATATTTCCCTTATTCCCGTTTTAGCATTGGACAATAAAACATAAGGGTTTGCATTACCTTCTTTCATCTTTCTAGGCGTAGCGCAGAAAAAAAAATTGCTTGCCGGGATTTATATTACTGAAAAATTCGTCTTTAAGTAACGAATAAATGAATAGGTAATACATGGTCCCATTAGTGGTAGAATTACTATAAGTACATAGATTACATACAATAAACAATATAAGATAATGAAGTCATTTAGAAAAAGGGGAAAATAATTAGCATTGTAATCTCGGATAATCTGATTCGTCAAAGAAATAAAAAAAGTCGCAGTCGATTCTAAACCAATAATATCTTATTTTTACTACATAACCATTTTGACTCTTACCTACTCTATTTCTGCATTAATCCTTATAGATTATTTTAAATCTAATATTCTAGTAATAAATCAGCTACTAGAGATGGATAGCTATTTTGAAAAGCCAGCTAATTTGCTGTTGTTCACCAAATAGCCATGGTTATGTTTTTTAACATTTAGCCAGCTGGCTAATAGTTGTCGAATAAAACCAACAATCGACAACTTGATTATTTAGCCGACAGCCGGTTGTCGGTTGCTGAATTATTCACCTTGAAGCTAAATAGCTGTCATACGATTTTTTAGCCAGCTAATCAACTACCATTACTCAGATGGCTGTTTTTAGAAATTTTTTTGGTAACCTACCGCTATTAGCGGTAATATTTGTATTACAACATTTTGATCCCACGCACCGCCCAATGGCACATAACCGGAAAACTCAGTGTTATTAATAAAGCCCACCGTGGTTGCATCCAATCTTTGTTACAGCCGCTTCTAACCATCGGCGCGTACGGCTTGCTTTCATGCGTGTCATTACACGAAATAACGTAATACATTTCAAAACTCTGCTATTTAAATTTCAACCATACTGTTAAAATATAGAGTTAACAATACAATGACAACATGGTGGATGATAGGTACAACGATCAAACAGCTTCGGCTCCTGTACTTGACAATAATGCATGGTTGGGTTAATGTTTGCTTTGTATCAAGCTACAGCAGTTATGTCGACCACTGTACTGCTCGGGGCGTGAATGTATAATTTGGCTTTCGACTGGGGAGCAGGCAATTAAAGAGGCTCATGCATTTTGTATGTATTTGGTCAATTTGATTAGGCTTTCATTATGCGGTATTCTGATGAAATAAGGAAGGCGTTAGGAAATATAATTTGACATATCTATTATGATTGTGATGAAACTCCTACTTTTATATCATTAGACTCTATTACTAATAATATATATTAATACTACATATGTAGTTTTGTATGATTCGAAAAACATAATTATGCAAAAAATCCCAAACAAGCATATTTAAAGAATTTGAAAATTACTAAAGAACTTAAACCGATTAAAGAACTATCAGATATTAGTTAAAAATTAGAGTATTTATTGTATTTATACAAAATGTAATAATGTATACATTATTACATAACTCTACTACTAGCCGATTGGAAAGCAATTTTAGTTAAATACTATTTAAGGAGAAGAAGCGCCGCAAAATACTTCCTAGCAATATCCTCATCATCATCATCCGAGCGTTAAATTCCGGTTGCGTTCGGAGCGATCACTTCAACGCCCAGGGTCTGTTTTCCTCCTTTTTCTTCTCCACTTCGCGTGATCTTCGGCATCACTTATGTTAAGACCGTTGGTACGCATGTCATCCCTCACAACGTCAAGCCAGCATTTCTTGGGCCCTTCGACCGGGACCTGGCGGAGGTGGCATGGCTAGACACTTATTCCCCACCTACCCCACCCACCCCTAGCAATATACCTATCCATTATTTTATCATCATTATGTATAACTGGGATATCCCTGCGACTTCGTCCACGATTGACTTGAAATTCCCGCGGGTTTCCCAAATTTGCTATCGATCAATAAAAACTCACATACATTTTTTTAATCTGGTCATTTTAAATTATTCTCAGAAAATTTCAAAAATTTCCCAGAATAAAAAGTAGCGCAAATTTAAAGTTTAAGAGTTTACGGTCGAACAGCGAAAACCGCATAGAAATCGGTCGAGTAGTTTTTACGGGATCCCGGGATTATTCCCGGGAGCGATTTGTAGTTATTCGGGTGTGTACTTTTGCTTATTCTGACACTGTTTTCACTAAAACGATATCTCTTATTCATTTCCTAACTGCTGTGGTACTCTGTGTCCCGAGAATCCCGCGGAAATTTCCAGTCGACTAGTATAAATAATAAATAAATTAATAATAACACTATACATGCATAGAAACAATAAATTGTTACACATTTAAGGATAGGATATTAGATGTAGTCGACCTGCGTTTCGATAAATAAATAATAAGTTCTTAAAACGGTTTTGTTTTGCAAATACAATTTCAAAACAAAATTTAATTAAACACTATAAAAGTATATTTAAACTAAACTATACAATTAAATACTACTATAAACATATTATATAAACGGTTTTTAAATACAAGCTTTTGAGATCCTGGATATCATGTAGCAGCAGAGTGCTAACCAAGACAAGTAAAACGAACCCAAACACGACGGGTCTATCTTGTTTAGTACAGGAGTTCCTATGGCTACCTTCTGACTCCATCATTAGATCAGCTCCACGGCAAAATTTCAGCGCAATCGGAAACCGGAACTTGGTCAAATTTAACTTGTAAGATTCCATCCGAACCTTCAAATATACATACATCCATACATACATAGCAAGTTAAATAAAAGCTTCTAAAAACTAAATAGATAAAGATGTCAATGTAAAAAATCAGATGATTACAAATTCTTATAAAGCATGAGTAAAAATATTCTAGATCCACGATATTTCCCTCTTTCTTAAAGCAAGCAAAAGAGGTTAAATTGAAAAAAAATCAAGTCGAACGTGGACGAGGTTTCATACATATCCTAGAAGTGTGTATAATTATGAAATTTAGGGCCCCTTGCATAACGATCGCCTTTAAATAAAATTAGTTAATCATATCAAATTTTTTGTCCATCCCAAGGTTGCTTGGAAGAAATCGCTAATAGCGATACAACCGCCTTGTATTGTAAAATTTTCTTTCGATTAACTATATCTTTAAAACACAATAAAGCATATTCACTAATTAATTCATTCATTCATTCATATTAAACTGCCTAAATACGTTTTACACAAAACGTATTGACAGTTCTTTAAACATATTAAGCGGCAAATTTTGCGTTCTGCAAGACGCTAATCGCATTTAGGGGTTTTAAATAAGTTTCGTGTTTCTTAAATAAATTTAAGCAAGCGGCCATTAATGTTACTAAACAGCACGTAATAACAAAACATGTTGGTACGAATACATACATACATATGTACAAAATATACAGATTGGTTGTATATTTCAAGTACAATTTCAGCGTACCAGTAATTAATTGGATTCCGTCTAGGCTGGGTTTGTAGAGGTCATCCACTACGAGAGTTCCTACGTATAGAATATGCATATATTCTACATTACACACATGTGGAGTGATATACTACGATTTCCTAGGACATCATACTAGCTAGCTTTGTCACATGTATTTGTCCATATTTTAGAGTCAGTAGATCAAACAAATTATATTTAAGTTTAGTAGTCAGCTATGTTTCGACACAGCAAAATGGTGTGCCAACCTTATTTCGTTAATTACGGTGCACAATTTTCTTTTTTAAATGTTGTTGTTTTGTGTGTCGCATTATATATAATACAACATATGATGTATATCTATTTCGTTAATTAGAATAATTTTAAACAATTTTCTGTGTGTCACAGCTGATTATCAGGGACTTTGATGACTAGAGATATAATTAGTACACTTATATAAATCTCGCGTAGCTTTGTGTGTTGTGAGGAAAAAAATTGTGGTACTGAAAAAGCAATATTTAAATTTTAAGCAAGGTATTGGTATGAGGTATCTATCCTATCTATAATATATACATTGCATATCTACGAACTACATTTAGGTATAATAAAAACAATCTTTCAACAGTTTTCAGCACGGTATTTAATATTATTTTTATTTTCTTGTTTATTCCGATTTCGGTCGCTTTTAATTTGAATTGAAAATTAAATAGAATACCCCACTTAAAACCATTAAAACATAGTTTTTATTATGTGTAGGTAGGTGCTGCTCGCAAAAATTACGAAAATGCGTAATCAAAAATAAATAACATTCAGGTAGCCCCTGAAACCATTATCAAGTAAAGAAAAAGCGTAACCGAAAATAAACGACATTTAGGTTGCTCCTGGAATCAAGATCAAGTAAGTGAAAATACGTAATCGAAAATAAACGATATTTAGTTAGCTAAAACCTAAAACCAAAACCATTCAAACCAAAAGTGAATACAGAAATTTTAAGCTAATAAACCAAAGCTTTCTAATACAACCGCTTTTAGATTAATTTTTAAATTTCGTTTCTGGCATTTACCTGCTTTTTTACGACTATCATTTTTTTAAAAGCTCTCCAGCTTTCCATAGAACTAAGTACCGCTTTCAAACATTCCACACAACATGGATATAGATATGTGCGTAATATGGGTGGATGCATAAAAGCCTCCATGCACCGTATGAAGTCCGCAAGCCACACAATAGGCCGGCCTCTCACAAGCGCACTACGCCAAAACACATGTCCTGCGGTCAACGGATTCGATACAGACTTAAAAGTTGTTAGACAGATGATAAATGATTTTCAATATAAAATAATTGGGTAGATGACACGTTGCGATTTTTTTTAAACTGTTCATATAAAAGTACGAACGGTAAAATTGTTATTGTTATCTCCATAATTTTAAAATATAATATGTCTACCATGATACAATATACAATATATATTTTTTATTGCATGAGTTCAGCAGACAGGCTCGCCTGATGGAAAGCGGTTATCATCGCCAAGTCTATGGACATTTATAACCAAAGGTGATACCGATGTGCGTGCGGCCACTCTCTAAACAGGGAATAAAACCTGTCGACTAACGCCGGAATACAACTAAAGGTTATGGCGGCAAACTCTAGACCAGAGGTGGTAGCCATGCAGACGGGCAAATACCCTTCCTGTGGCTGTGGGTTTTTTGTCGCCTCTTACGACAGGCCTCCCGGCCCTAGGAAATTGTATTTTTCTCTGTTCCTGCACCTAGTTTAAATAAAAATTGACACGTTATTTATTTACGATATTTAGTTATTTACGATATTTGAGTTTTTAAACACATGTCTAGCTATCCTCGTACAAAATCTAGTCAGCTTTGATTTTGTTAAAAACGAAAATTATGTCAGTTTATTTGGCTTTCAACTACTCTATTACTGAACACAGATCGGTGGAGCTATTATTAGAGAATAAAGACAACGACAATGCCCTCCCCAGACGGACGCAGAAAAACCTGGCTATCGACCCCACGTGACCTCATCCGCCGGGATTAGGGTGATGTAAGAGGTCGCGATCTATGCCCCTAACGCCACAGAAAGGCCACCAGATGCCAAAGATGGCCAACTGAAGCCCGGGAAGGCCATCGAAAGCCATGAACGGCCAACCAAGCCGCTGACGTAGCCCACGCAAAGCCCGTGATGGCCAACGAAAGCCGCGGATTGGCCCGCGCGAGCCGCCGACACCACGGCGGCTCCCCTACAAAGTTACCGGAGGGTAGAGGCCCTCCGAGCTGCAGCCGGGGTAATGAGCACCCCGCTCGAAGCCCCCTCACCAACACGTCGAGCATATATCGACGTTGTTGAAGAAAAGCGAACGACAATGCCCTTCTTTGTCAGTGTTGCCATCATAGACACATTTAGTAGGATAATATAATCGATCTAAAAAAAGTAACCATTAGTTTTAATTACAACAACTCAACTAATCATACATCTCGTTTAAACATTAAAACTGATCAATTCTGAGTCCTCTTAAACCTACCCACAGTCTGTGATTCATTCGCGGCCAATGCACAACGTTTCCTACCTACGGTGCCTACCACCAGATGCCTGTACATTTCGAATATCTATTCCTAAATGGAAATATGATTTTGCAAATATAATATTATTCAATTTAGTAGTATCAATAAGTACTTCAACTTCTAATTAAATGGAATTTTCGAGAATTGCGTTACTAATGCTATTATTAACCATATGGTGGGGCTTCATCTGGAATAACCTTCCAGATATAGGCTGTTTCACGCAGCTGTGACTTTTTTTATTTTTTTTATTGCAGGAGTTCAGCAGACAGGCAGATGGCCCACTTGTTGGAAAGCGGTTACCGTCGCCTATGGACATTTGCAACACCAAAGGTGCTACAAATGCGCTGCTGTTCTCTTAAGGGAGACTGGAACCTGGTCACTAATGCCAAAACACAACTCAAGGTTGTTATGGCGACGTACTTTAGACCAGGGGTGGTAGCCATCCAGGCGGGCAAATGCCCTACCACCTGGCTGTGGGTTGTTTTGTCGCCTCTTACGACAGGCCGCCCGGCCGCAGGAAATTGTATTCTTTCTCCGTTCCTGCACGGATAGAATATGAGTGTAATGCTTTGGTATTCCAACATTGACAGATAACATTATGTGTATATGTTATAGTCAAAGGGCGATATGCAGTATCTTCCTGGAATGACTGGTTTATCCTAGGGTTGACCAAGGCATTTCGACAAAACTCGAAATGAAATCCAATTTCAGCCTTTGTGTAAAATATTTTTAGTCAAACTTAGAAGTACTTACCTAACTTCTTAGTCAAACGTCGAATAGAAAATAATCTGTTTCGTGCTTTGCCTAGTCGATCCTAGAAGCGACTAAGGCAGACTCGGTCATACATCGATTCGTACTGTACTTGTTACATGTTTAATATCTGTATAAATTAGTGTCTCCTAGATTAGATAAAAAGTCGTTAGTCTTAGACTTTGATTAAGACTTTAATGTTACACCCAAGGTTTGACTAGTCAAATCTAGAAGCGCCACAGCTTCAATGTTTGACTATAACATATACAGGAATGTAGCTATTCTTTAACAGCTTATTTTTAAGGCTTCAAATAAAACACACTCGGCCACAATCAATATCTTTAACATTAACGCAGGTGTGGCCCCACCATCGAAATTAGAAAAACAAGAAGAACAGTTTGACACTTTCTTGAAATTCTGTTACCAACAAAATTGAATGACTTCTCAAAGTGAGATATTTAATATGTCATCAAATGAAAATTTAATCTGTATAAAAACTATAATTAAATTTATGGTATTTTCTAGCTATACTAAAAATAAAATTTTTGGATATGGTTATATTTTAATAACCGTACCTAGACCCGCGTACTATGTCCCGTCGGCACCCGATTTTCACGCTACCATGACCAACGTAGGGACCGAGTTTGACACGCATCGCTCGTTTATATTTGAAAATATTTTTTATCTCTAATATATAAAATTCTCGTGTCACAGTTTTCGTTGCCATACTCCTCCGAAACGACTGGACCGATTCTCATGAAATTTTGTGTGCACATTGGGTAGGTCTGAGAATCGGCCAACATCTATTTTTCATCCCCCTAAATGTTAGGGGTAGTCCACCCCTAAATTTTATTTTTTTATTTTTACCGGGCAGGACGACGTCTGCCGGGACAGCTAGTAACACTCTAAAATATTTTAGCAAAATATTGACATACTTAAAATATTTTTTGTTTAGGATATTACCCAGTCGAAAAACTAATAATTTAAAAACATTTACATTTTTACATTCATTATCTTGCTAGGCATTTGCCGACATATTGTTTTTGCCCCAACATGTAAAGACTATTTCAAAATATTAGAGAATATAGTATTAGGCAATTGTCCTTGTTGGCTGACATTGTCCACATTGATTGGCCGCTTCCAGGTTTTTCTTAAAACTGGTACTTGTTTATAGATAGATAGATCGATAACACTTTATTGTACACCATTACAGAAAACACAA
Source organism: Dendrolimus punctatus (assembly GCA_012273795.1). Classification (NCBI taxonomy): domain Eukaryota; kingdom Metazoa; phylum Arthropoda; class Insecta; order Lepidoptera; family Lasiocampidae; genus Dendrolimus; species Dendrolimus punctatus. The sequence continues at coordinate 8,914,705 of CM022546.1, read as the reverse complement.
ATGAACTTATAGCCTAAAAATATTCTATATGTGCACAATGGGCGGTCTTATAGCTAAGAAGCGATCTCTTCCAGACAACCCGAGGCAGGAATAAAAACATATTAAATTGGTTAAAGGTGGTATACATAAATATTAGAGGATATGCAGCTACTTACATAAATTTTATATTAAATATTTGTTTATATATGTTTGACTAAAATTAACTTATTCTTAAAATGCGATAATTTAAAAAAAAATCTGGATGCTGCCATGACGCGCGGGAGAATCGCCCAATTACTCCCAATAAGTTTTATAAATATATTTAAAATGGCATATTCTTCAAGTTCCTGATATGTATTTGTTATATATAAATTTTGTTGGGAATTTCTTGCTATGAATTTTGAAGATGTACAGCTGTAATGTTTAACCTGTCTCATGTGTGGCAGGCACTCTCACATTTGAAAATATTATGTATCGTGAACACTTTTAAAAATATATTTTCCGATAGCGTTCCACATTACATTTTATAAAAATGTGTACATATTTTTAAGTTGTATGTATTTGCCCACGTTGGCGGCTGAATCAGAACAACGCAGCAGGATAGGAAGCACAAACTTAGGGAGGCCCACGTCCAGCAGTGGACAACGGTTGGCTGACGACGACGATAATGATGTATATATTTGTGTGAAATTTACAAGTTAGAAAAGAGTATTATGATGAAGTCTGATAGTACATTATCTTCTAGCTTCTGATCTTTTATAAATATCTTCAATGTAGTAACAGTACAATACCAGCCTATTCACAAATTTAAATTCCTGCTTCATAAATTACTTCTTGACTCAAATTCTTTAAACAATAAAAATCAGATGTCGAATCAAATAGTTGTTCATATGGAAGCGCAATATGGAGTCAATCGAGAACTGTGAAATGGTTTGGATACTTGCCAAGTAAAGGCATTGCAGAAAAATTGCAACAATAAATTGTCATAGGTATTATTGAATGTGCTTTGAATTGAATGTTGTGCACAAACACATCATAAGCATTTTAATATCTCCGCGCTGCGTTATACCAGATTTTGTAACCTTATTTAAAGCAAATTCCGTTGACAGTATTGTTACGAGTTACGCAGGACTCGAATTAAAATATGTATATAACCTATGTGTATATTTGTATATATAGTATAGTTATATATTTATTAATAAAATTGAAGTAATCGTACAATAATTATGTATACCACCATCGCCACTTCTAATCGGAATATTCTTGCCACGGGTTGTCTGGAAGAGATCGCTTTTTAGCGATAAGACCGCCCTTTGTACCCTACTATAATAATACTAGTTCGTAAGCTTTTCTGTAATGGTGTACAATAAAGTGTTATCTATCTATCTATCTAAAATGCCGTTGGAATTACTATATAATAAATTAGAACTAAACAAACATGTGTAACATAGATACAAGTATAATAGACACTACTAGAACAAACTGCACGATTCAATAACACTCGCAAAGTCCGTCACTATATCGCTCATCGAATCTACGTCTTGCTCATATTGTAATCCTCACTTGAGTGCCCCACCGCCTCCGTTCGGGCATTGTTTTATAGTAAACTATATAATACAACAATCGACTGTGTAGGCTGAGTTTTTCCAAGTAAACGTAATTTGCACACCTGGTTAATTATTCCTGCGAACGGACCACAAAGTCAAAAACAATAACAATAGGCTATTGTCTAATTGCAAATTTTAAACACAAAATAAACAAATCATCTCCAAATGCGATAACGGTAATAAACTGCGTTTTATGACAGGCAGGTGTGCCTGTTCATCTTTGCTGGAATGTAACAGTATTTTTAAAAAGATCATCTTGAATTTTCCCCCTCGTAGTTTATGAGTTAAAGTGAGGACCTTTTGACCTTTTTTACGACTTTAAAATCGAATATCTCCTCATCATGGTGTAAAAATCACCAAGAAATAAAATCATGCATCAATTACATAATATATAGCGAACACGCTCAATATGTATTTAATTTTTCCACAACTTAATCGGCAGATAAACACAAATGTTATTGTATATTGCCAAATTAAACAAGTTACGCTTGTGTTATGGGTAATATACAATGGACTAACTTTACTACACCATCGTCTGTGTAGTGTGTACCTTTCTGTCAAATTCGTCTTCTCACTCATCTCACTTCATTCCAGGGCAGTTTTAATTAACAGGATATATTGATACCCTTTGAAACTAACCTCCAACATAGCGATGATTTCTATACAGGAATGTGGTTAAACAGTGCTCATATTAATATTAACTTGTAATTTAATATAAACCACGAGCCTAGATATGTAGAAGTGTATAATTGAGTATACATTTATATAATTTGTGCTTAGAGGTAATTCTGGCATTTTTATCTATACTTATAAAATGAAAGGTGATATATATATTAGGGTGATCCAAAACAAAAAAATAAAATCCAAACAGGCTCAAAAGTTTCTTTTGGGTGTAAAAAAATTTCTGTGAAAAGATGAGCCCATAATATTAATATTGAGATAGTCCTCATCGCATTTTTTTAATTCCCATAAGAATAACACAGGAAATTGTTTTTGCTTCTTCTGATTTTTGTACCGTTCAAACGACTAGTTGAATGATAAATCGCTGTTCCAATCTTTATAGAAAATTGAACGCTCTACAAAAAAGGTCTGATCACCTTTTTTGATACCTTTTGATTTCTACGGTTCAGAAAATACAGCGCAAAAAGCTAGTATATAACCTACCCCCAATTAGTTGTTGACTTGTAGGGACTTCCTACCTGGATAACTAGTTTTACAGAAGGTAAAATATGACGTGCACAATTTATTTGATTAATTAGTGATGTGTTTGAAACGACAATTAGGAATCAATGACGTACGTTGCCCGTCAATAGTGTTTCCAATGTTGCCGACACATCGCCAGGCAAATCGTCTGCAACCAACGGCGGGACATTTGCTACGCAATGATTTATGGCCGTCTGTTATCGACACTCCACAGCTACCCTTCCCTCGTCGACAACTAGTCAAAATGCGTGGAGTCGATATTGATTTTCATGTTGTGGAACACTAGCCAAAACCAAGCTGAAGTAATCTGTAAAAAAGTTATAAATTACTAGCTGTCCCGGCAGACGTCGTCCTGCCCGGAAAAGCTTCAATCAATATGCCGACAGCAGCACCACCTACCGGGTCCAATTGTGAACTAACTCAGAAACCTTTGGCTCATGCACAACATCTTTGCTAAAGATCATCACATGATTAAATGTATAGTTTACGATTCTATAAAGGACATACAGACAAACATTCATTTTTATATATAAGATATTACAACGGTACCCATTAAGCACCTACGTATCACTGCTCTTACTAAACTTCTATCTATCCAAAGGTTGTCTGAGAGATATCGTTAATAAGAAGAAGCTGGAAAGAGAGGCGTTCGGCTAACAATTGTTCAAAAAATAAAAAGGGGAACAATCCTTGGTGATATCTGGAATAGTTAATAATAAAAATAAAGAAAAAAAATCTGTTTTAAGGAAATACAATTTTTAATAATACCATGAAATAAATTAAATTAGATATTAAGCCATTTTAGAATCGAAATCAATAGAAATGATGCTTAAATCTTTTTCGATTAAAACAAAAAATCTTGAATGAATGACGTAAATCAATGAATGTCTATGACCTTTTTTGTATATTAAAAGATAGAGTTCAGATGAATAACAGTAAACTCTTCCACTGCCATCTTAGGTTTTAGATATTACCAACTTAAGAATTCTCCCGAACTCGAAGAACTGACTCGTGCTCAAATTTTTTCTAGTACTGTGTTCTGATATATACGAAATATTTTGAAAATGTACACTATTTTGTCATGTTTCCCTGAGAGCAATATCTATATTGCTCTATTGTAGACATATTTTTAATATTTACTTTAGGTATGTAGGTTTTATTTAAGGCAATAAAATTATATGCAGACTTTAGATCTATCGACTCCACACCACTCCTATTCTATGACCAAATTCTCTAGTCCGGTAGTGCGTAAACCTCTCCCGCCCGCGCATAGGCTGAACGTACACCCGCGATTTTTTGCAAGATTTTCCAGCCGAATGCGCCGGCGCCGGGCGCGGTGCGACTGATTAATCGACTATTGATTGTACCCGACGGATAACATGGGGGTTGCGATTAATATATTTTTGTTGCTTTTTTTAGATAGTTCCAGCCATACACATAATACTCGTATAGATATTATTGCGTAGATATTGTTACAACTCAGGTCTCGACAGAAACAAAATCCACCTGCATATCTGAAACAAAGCACATTTATTACAGCATTTGAACTAATAACATGGAAATTATTTTTTGGTTGTCTTCTTTTATTTACTTATTGGCATTCGGCCTATTGTTGTATTGTAATCATCATTAGCCAAGTGTCACAGATTTTAAAGTAAAAGCTGATTTTGGGAAATTCGGTCTACTTTGCCGGGCGGACATATTGCTTTTGTGCTGTATAAAACAATGACCTGATGGAGGGGAGCGGGAGTCAAGCGAGAACCACGAGCGAAGCGAGACGTGTGTATTACAGTCGGGAATCTAATAAGTAACGGACTTGGCGCGTTTTATTCAATTACGATTTTCTGCATTACGTTTGGACTTGTTGTGTTCGGTTATATTTGTATCTGTATTATAAGTGTTTGTATAGTTCTAATAAAGTCTATAATAATTCTTACGAAATTTTAATTCGAGTCTCGCGACTCGTAACAATATTGTTCCATGGAAAGTTGTAAATATAAAATTGAGTGATTAAATTTCATTGAATATCGTCGTGTAAGACAATAAAATCCTCTATTATCATACCAATAGATAAAATACCTTGTAACAATCAGTTTCTGTGTATACGGTCAAACTCTTCGTCAATAATTAACAAGGACTATTAACGTGTCTATTACCAAATTAAGGTTCCCCTACTAAATCACTTCAGTGATCTGTAAACCATACGTCACTGACATTTGCACATCGTAGAACAGCGCGTGTCCATAGCTTTTTCGATAGGAACATCATATAGGGTCCCGTTTCGGCAACATAATCCTTATATGACCCTTGTGGCCGTCCGTTTGTCTATTCGTCTATAGATAGGTAGAAAAATCTTTATTGTTCACCATGTAATTGGTAATATATAGTTATCCATATAATAATACGTGAAGCAAAAATTTTGTACCCCTTTTTACGAAAATTGCGCAGACGGAGGAGTATGAAATTTCTCACACTTATAGTTTTTCGTTACTGTTACTGTTGTTGTGTTGTTGTTGTTACTGTTACTGTTGTTGTTGTTACTGTTGTTCGTGCCTACCCCGCAAGGGACCTGGCGTGAAGTTATGTATGTATGTATAGTTTATATAGAGAAGGAGTGCAAAATTTTTTTTTAATTATGAGTAAAAATCCTCATAATTAAATCATTAAAAAAATTACACACACTACTCTTCTGTTTATTGTTAAAGTAAAATTGACAGCGTAGCCTTGCAAAATCTGTGATTATAGAAGTATAGTCTTTGACAACAGAACCTTAATAATGTTCAAAATTATAATTTAAATTAATTATTATTGTCGAATTTTGACCACAGGCGACAACTAGGATAAAATAAATCGTTTACAGTAATTTATAAAGTTAGAAACGATAGGCACCTTATCGCTTTTGAGCAATCTCTTCCAGACAATACCCAAATAACATACATTTTTTCCAAAAATCACACATACCGTATGCATGAAATTTTCTAGGACTTATTTTTATTAATCGACACAGAAATGAAGCAAAATAATAATGAAGTTCAGTTTAGTGAGTACAGTAGTAGTAGTAAAGTATGTAAGCTTTGAGATACGATTTGAAAGCAGTTCAAAAGTTATAAACATGTTTCTTAATAAGTTATCTGAATATTTGATTTCATACATGGTGAGATATTTGCTTCCAAAAAAGTAAGAGTGTTCAGAAAATCTGTCTAAGTGGTACATGATCTCTGTCGCAATTTCTCTCTCGAGAAATTAACTGTTAAGGCGTGAACTTTTTAGCAACCCTCATGTTGTGTGCACAACTCTTGTGCAGCGGTAAGTTTCCGTATTTTATCACTGATTACGTTTTGTGATATTCAATGAAGGATTCAACTGAAAAGTGAGTTGTTTATTCTAAAAAAAATACCTATCTTATTTTGCGAAAAAAACCGGCATTCTAGAGGCCAATAGAATATGACTTGTTTAGACACTGACCCAATAAGACTCTACGCCACTTATTGGTACTGTCTGCTATTGAGATATTTAGATATTTGCCACTTGAGGTTGTGAGTCTTAACGAAGAACTCTTAAAACGCCTAATTGACTTTTCAGATGATCAGAGGATTGCTGCCTCTATAGAACATCGACCCAGTATGTCGTTCCACTGACGTACCATAGTCAGCCTTCAAAGTGACGTCACATTGTCAGCCTTCTAAGCAGTGTAACTTAGTAAGCCTTCTGAGCGATGTAACTTAGTCAGTCTTCTGAGCAACGTAACGGAGTCATCCTTCCAAGCGACGTAGCGTAGTCAGCCTTTTGAGTAACGTAACGTAGTCAACCTTCTGAGCAGCGTAACGAAGTCAGCCTTCTGAACGACGTAACATAATTAGTCTTCTGATCAATGTAACGAAGTCAACCTTCCCATCGACGTAACGCAGTCAACCATCTAAGCAACGAACGTAGTGAGATTTCTGAGCGACGTAACGCAGTCAGACCTCTGAGCGACGTAACCTGCAGCCGTTTTTACCCGTAGATGGTGGTGAACCGGTCTCAATATTCTATTATTATTCTTAAAGGACAATTGGTAGACTACATCATTATTTAAATATTTCAATTATCTTCATTCTACTCACTAGTTAATTTATGTTATACTAATGTAACTAAGGCACGTAAAACTAATTCACATTTGCTAAATTGAATTAATTCACGATTTTGAAAACAATAATTATATAGGTTACGTAACATAGTGAAAATTGTGTATATTTGTGAATTAATTAAACTGGCCAACGGGGCGTGTAGATTTACGGTGTTCACGAGCGCGTGCCGCGTGTACTACACGCTTCACGAAATGGTATATGTGAACATTTATAGAAATGTTTATTCATGTATATACCTGTACGTAATTTAAATTTAATTATAAGACTCCAATTGAGAAGTCAATGTGTTAGAAATGACTATGACTGATCAAGATGTATTGTGTGTAATTTTTACGAATACAATGCCAACGAAACTCTTTATTAAACGGAAAGCCTTAAAATAATGATAATCATTAACCCACCTGTTCGTCTGCCCGTCTGCCATCTGCAGTCATAACTGTTTTCCTATAGTCGCAAAAGCCTTGAAGACATGTATGTATATATAATTAGTTTGTAGTCAAATAAGTTGTTGGTGGTAGGCTTGTATAAAACTTTTTAATGTTTCTCAAAAATTATAATTAGGTCTGAGTCATTACCCAAGGCTTCAACTTCAATAAATAACAATAAATAGACAGACAAACACTAACCCAACCCTAAGGTAGTCTCTATAAACATAGATAATAATCCATAAACATGGATAATATAAAACAAACGACTCTGGGACAGATCCGAGACATCCAGACCATAGTTACTATAGCCTGATTTACATTTTTAAATAGTTAACTTGCAAAGTTAGCGAGTTAATTTTGCATAAATTAGGCATAATTTTGATATTTAGGTACTAATTTGTCGATCAATGACTGTAAATAAAGAAAAGCTATCTGGAATAGCAAAAAAATATTAAATACTACCTAACTAATTAATACAAGTGTAAATCAGGCTTCACTGAAAGTCGTTATAAAATTTACCACATCGGAAATCGAACCTGAGATTTCTGCTTTCCTGTAAGCTAGCTGCACAGCTGCTAAAAAGTGGCTGAAACTTCGGAATAATAAAAATCAAATAAGTTAAAGCGCTTGAAATCGTTAAAACGTAGTTTGGTTAAACGCAATTAAAGTTATTTATATTCATAAGTCCGTTTTATTTTTCGATTACCCAACCGCTGTTTTATATCCGACATAGATCTGTTTATATCAAATTAAGGAGCAGGATAAGAGGTCTGTCCCTCCCAGGCCCTTATATCCCAATTTACAAGGTATTCCGTTAAAAGGGAGCACCAATTTGCGAATGGGGTCCAAATAAATTGTCTTACATTGGAGAATTTCATGGTTTCCGTTCAATTATTCTGTTTGCTGGTACGTATTAAAATAATGGACATTTTCGTTATGATCATTTTGATGAATGCCTTCGAATTGCTCTTCAATACTTTTCTCCATTTATTAAAAGTAATAAATATATAAACGTATTTAAATATAAATAAATGTTTCTGATGTAAAAAACGTATTGTTTTATTCAAGACTATCTTAATGACAAATTATGACTTTATGAACTCGTGGTAGCTTAATGGCTAGCGCACGTGTTCTAAACTCAAAGTTCGCTAGTTCGATCCTGACTGGAAAGCATGCACCACTTAGGCTTTTTCCTGACCTAATATGCATATTGTTACAACTACCACGCTCTAACAACAGTGAAGGAAAACATCGTGATGCAACCTGCTCATCGAGATAACCGATGTGTCAAAGCTGCCAAGTCGCCTTGGACAAGCGTGGCGGTTATACTGTCCATTTCCCTACAGTGGGTGGCCCGAGCCCAGCAGTGGGACAGTTAGGGGCTGTTGTTATTTTGGTATAAGAGTGAAATTAATAATTAATTTTACATACAAATAATACGTAGAATAAGTTTCCTTGTTTTAGACATATGAATTGGTTATAATATTTGACAAATTATATCGTATTTCATGATAATAAACATTAAACATCGAATAAATTAATATGAATAATGTTAAGAATTTTTAGAAGTTTTCTTGCGGCTTAGATTGTTCTCACAGAATAGGCTGGATGGTTCATCTGATGGAAGATGATCACCGTCGCCTATGGACATTGCAACATCAGAGATGTGAAGAGAGGGAGTGTTGACATAACTCAAGGTCGTTATGGTGGTATGCTCTAGACTTTAAGCCATAGGTGGTGGACATCGAGACGGGAATATTGTTTTGTCGCCTCTTAGAATAGGCTGTTCGATCACAGGAACTAATAAACCTATTTCTGCGTTTCTACACAAATGATTTAATTTCATTTCAAGATTTTAATTTTGACGCATTAGATTCATATTTGATTTTCTGCAATGTAAGTGTTCAGTTTTTGCCAAGAATGGCTACGGAACCTTAACGTGGTAGTTGTGACATTTAGACAACTAGTCCCGGGTTTAAAATGCCGGTAGAATAATACAAAACAAACTTTCCTTTTTATACCATGATCTGAATCGACTCTAAAGTAATCCATTATCTATTATCTATTATCCGTAATTTAATTTTCTTAGCATGGAATATACAATGTTTGTCTACGGATTACGTGTTTTATTTATTTATTGTTTATTTTATTTTATAAAATCAGTGCCGGTAGACCGCTATGTAGGTACTCAACATAATAATATTGAAGATATTTTGATGAAAGATCAGTTAAAAATCACTTTAAATAAGCGTGTATTTATGAAAAGATTAATGAAAGTTGATGAAGCAAAAAGTGTTCGCCAGTACCGAAGCAGGTGGAGATTCATCATCTCTGCCTACATAAATGGGAATCAAACATATATACGTATGTATTTTATAAAATAGAAATATTTTATAAAACACATACAAACATATAAACTGTCCTTAAGTATTGCACAGAGATAAAAATTCTAATTTGTAGATCGCAAAGGACACTAAAGATCCTATTTATATCAGAATGTAAAAATATCTTTTCATTTAGTTTTTTTACACTCATTACTAGACCGTTTTCCTACTTTTTGCCCTTTTTTTCGTTGAAAGAGATAAAAAATAAAGATGAACTGCCGAGGTGCAGAGTAAGTACGGGGTATAATAGTGATGCACTAATAAAATCAGAAAACAAACATATCGATATCTATTTAAAGAAATAATAATTAAAATATGTATATTTTAAATTATTTACCAGCGAGTAAACTTAAGATACCTACACAAATATTTTGCTTGCTCGTAGGTAAACCACTAGATGCGAGACTGGTGGTTGTGCTTACCGTAATCCATTGTCATCTGTATTGCAGGTAAAACAGAAAATTGGATTGTTTTTTAGAATGTATTTGCAGACATAAACAGTAACTTAAATATCGCTTTTATGTTACTTGATTTCCATCAAATTATACCAAAATTATTGTATGCGAGCTTCATACGTCTAGTGATCGCAGTGAACTACTTACTGGCTAGCTTTTTTTTGTGCAGGATCCAGCTAAAAAGCCGTAGATGACTGTTTCAACGATATCGGGCTTGGTGGAATTCCCGATTCCGTGGAAGTGGAGGCGTTCAGCCCGGATGCAGCGCGTTCCGTATTTTTATAATAGACTTCGGACAGAAACTTTTCCATCCTAAAGCTAGCAACGCTTTGGTTTCATCCCTAGTGTAGTAACCACCGTTTATTAACCGGGCTAACTGCCTGTTTGCTAGCTTCGCAATAAAAAAGCAACTAACAGATTTTAATAAAATTAGATTTTTAGTTACTATATATATATATATAGAGCAGATAGTCCCTTCTTACTTAGGGACAACAGCGCTCTAAGCATACTCTACCGTTTGTACAACAAGGAGTGCTCTGATGAGCAATTTGATTTGGTGCCTAACTGGCTATTCTATCATCGCATTACTCGCCGGCGATCGGGAGTTGCACACATCCTAGACTGTTGGAAGTCCTCTACTGCACATGGCGCACTCTCTTACATGCCATATGTGTACAAGTTACGAAATGAACTCCCTCCCTCTGTTTTTCTAGAACACTACAATATAAAATCTCAAAGAGGCAGGCAATGCATCGGCTCCCTTAGTATTGCAGACGTATATAGGCGACCGTAGCCTTCTACCACCAGCAGGTGGTACATTTGCCAGTTTCCCTAGAAGCAAACATAAAAAAAGTTCTACATACAATGCTTTCAGGTGTGAGCTTCAGTAGGTTCTCTTAGTACCTCTGTTGCCAAAGATCAAAGGCTAGTAAAACATGAAGTGTAAATATCGACAACAACTCACGTGCATCACTATGAACCGGCCGCAGACCGCACGGGCCGCTAAGCACGAAAAGTCGCTCCACGGCAAATATATTAGAATATGCATTACGTACGTGACTCCAACGAAATGAATAGCCCTGTCTACCTCTGTCCCACGCAATCCGCATACACATCGGCCTAAATCTATGTACCTGATTTTTATGGGGCGGCCTTTATGTAAATTGAAATTAAGTTTTGCTGATAGTATTTTTCTTATTATTCCCATAGAAAAAGTTCCTCTTAAGTTTGTTTTGCCATTTATAGGTATTCTAATACACTTTTAATTATACAAAAAAAACAGTTTTAGATAGTGACATTATCTTTATACTGATAAGACGAACTCTTTCGTCATTTAATTTGATTATAAATATTTTTTATATAATATCGCTTGTTGTTACAGTAACTAAAGACTGTGTTATTGTTTGAATGGTAGTGGGATGGGATAATGTTATAGTTATTGACCGCTTCAAACAGATGTAACAATGGATTTAATGCGTAGAAACAACGCATTAAATCCATTGATGCGGTATTGTTATTACTTGGTAATGACGTTATATAACGACAGATAACGTATGTAATACATCATATATGCACCTTACCTATCATTTAACGGTGTTTTCTTTAAGGCTATAAATATAACACATTTGGCCACAGGTAATAACTATAATATTGTTGTAAGTGAAACTCGAGTATGATCACTGGCCTCAATCAATTACTGTTGTTTACCAGTGATTTACTTTAAATACCTATTAAATTATTTTTTTAGAATATTCTAAATACAGTTAACTACAGATTGCTTTGCTCCAATTCGTTGGATAAAATAATACTAGAGCCTCAATTTCTAAATCTGTTGATTTATATTGTTTTTGTTCAAAATTATTAAAGCTTATCTAAGTTAAATTCCATTAGCAGATTACAATAAAACAATTAGAATACACATTCAACTTACAGAACTTAAAACAATATTTCACATATAAATTTACTTAATTTTCAATTTCTTAACCTCATTTTGAACATCCCAAATTAGATTTAAGTAAATAGATTTCAAAATTAAGGTCTTTTTTAATTTTCACTCTACATTTTTAATGGATCTTCTTATAGACGACACTTTTAAATACATTTAATCACACTAGATCTTTTGTAAGTAAATTTTAAAGTTTTTTTACATTTACATAACAGATATATCACTGAGCTACTATTTCACGGACACGCAAAATAAGACTGATATCACTTTTCATTTCCTACCCCTTTTATATATATGCGTTCCCCTGAAGCTGAAACTTTCAGTGAAGCTTAAACGTGTTTAGGTCGGCTTGCGCCTGAGTTGAAATTTATCCGGTTCTTTAATTTTGTTATAGTGAAGCTATGGCGAGTTCCAATACAGAATAAATGATAGTGATACTCCATCCAATTTGATTCTTAACGGTTTTTATTATCTTACCTTACCTTTTTGATTTGAAACTTCATAAATAGGTTCCTAATTAGCAACATTTGTCACTAGACTATATTCCTATAGAAATTTATTATAATAATAATAATCAGTGTCACACCACATTTACGTTACATTTGTCAAAGAGCCTCAAAATGTTGGCTTTCCCATGGCCCCACGAAAACCCTCAAAAGTCTGGGCCATTTTTATGGCTCTTGAAAGACATACAATAATAATAATAATTTTTATACAATAAGAACATGTAAAAGTAAAAGAGTATTAAAATACAATAATGTTTGCACTTAAACTACGAGGGCTTACTTAAAACTAGATAGAAACTTATATATGGTATATATGTTACACTCATAGTGATTAAATAGCTCTTATATATAATGACTGGTCATGCAAATTGCAGGCAAATTGAAATATAATTTTGGGTGCGGCATAGACATACGGCACATTTATTTATTATTTGAGAAATTTATCAAAACGACTCATCGACTCTTCAGGTGATCAGAGGGCTGGTGCCTACCTCGGCCAACGGATCAGTATGGCGATCCAGCGAGGAAACGTAGCCAGCCTTCTGGGCACCTTACCCATAGAAGACGGTGATCTGGGCTCAGTATTCTACTTATAGTCTTGAGGGACTATGGGTAGAATACAATACAAATAAGTTAAGTTTTCTTACATTGTATTCAATAGTATGTAATTTGTAGATATTAAAACATTATTTGAGATATAAAATTAATTTTGGGTATAAAAAAAAATAACCACGAAGGCTACCCACCTTAGCCTTCTAACCTATATTAAAAAAGTTCGGATTTGTGCATAAAAGATAAATGTGCCGTGTACCCCACCCATAATTTTATAATTTTGTATATACCTACTTGTTTTATTACACTATCCAAGGCTTCGAAGATATTATATAAAATTGCTAGTTAATGTGATTAATTCTGTGTCAATTATCACTTTATCCAAATTGAGTAGACATTATAAATAATGGCTAGATAATATATATATTATCCGGATTTATTACTTTCGCTGTTACAGATATATTAGGTCTCGGTGCTCTTCCAAAGCTTATTTTTTACATTGATACGTAATATGATATGTAGCCTTGCATGGAAATGTACACGCATGTCTATCACTATTTGTGTCTATGTGTGAGTGTGACTGCGTGCGTAACACACACACACGCACGTGTTTATGTGATGATATTATAATTATTACTCATATCAAAATTTTCAGCAGATTTATTCTGCCTTCTTCAAATTTTCCAATGCTAAACGCATTAAGCCATATTAGATAGCCATGAAATAAGTACGACAACAATACGCTGATTTAAATTTTAAATACGAAATAAACAAAATTATTTCTAAATCACAGCAGGCAATAAACTGCGTTTTTACGACGTAAGTTGTGCGTTCTTTGACGGTATGTAACAATATTATGCTAATATTATAAATGCGAAAGTTTGACTAATAGACAGATTATAACGCAAAATAGACTTAAGACCTACATATGTGCAGACTATCAAATTGCTGAACAATATCGTCTAAAACTGTCCGCCAACAAGAAGCCATCAAAGAACAGTTTGCAAATACTTGAACAGTTAGGCCGTAATGGCACGACGCGGGAGTTGAACCGTGACGCACGCCACGGGACAAACTTTGCCTCTTCTAAGGAAGGGCTTACTACTAAACCACGCTATATTGTTATTTTTTTTATTATTATTTCCTTGTTAATCACGAATAAGCGATTGTGTATCTCTAGATAGTGCCAAGTATGCATTAATAATACAAGATTAATCTTCAATCAGATCAGAAACTAATTTATTGCAAGTTTTTCAAATCTAAGTGACAACGACATTCTTTTTGACCGACATCCAAAAGGAGGAGGTTTTCAACATGGCCGGTGTGTTTTTTTATTTTTTTGTGTAGGTACACCGATTACTCTGAGAATTATCATCCAATTTACGTGATTCTTTTTTAGTTTGACGCGGAATAGTTGCAAATTGGTCCCCTTAAAATTTAATAGACTTTTTTAGTCAAGTATTTATCATTTTATGAACATTTTTTATGAAAAAACAAATAATTGGGTTCCATATGTACACCGATTACTCTGAGATTTATGATTCGATTTACGTTATTCTTCTTTAGTTTGATGCGGAATAGTTGCCATTTGGTCCCCTAATTATTATTTTTTAATTATTTTACTTTAAAGGGGCTTTGAACCTAAACGGTTATGTCAGCCCCATCGTACCTTTTATTAATTTATTCTAACTTAAATACACACTTTTTATTTTTTTATAATTTACTTACAGATGAAAAAGATAGAATAATTTGATGAAAGAAAAAAATGCGTTTATTTCCTTTGGTGATTGCTATTTTGTTCGCCTATACAGCCTGTTGTATTATATATATATATATATATATAACAGGCTTATATCTCAGCCAAATTGTAGGACTTTGTCAGACGCCTATTAAATCCTTGTGATAGCTCGAAATGCCACGTTTGACTGTAAGTTCATAGTTCTCAAGAAAAAAGAACAATTTTTGCAAAATTTAAAACAAAATTCTCTTGCTTTGATTAAATATGACATAATAATAAGAATTTTAATGTATTGTATAAACCAAAATTACGTCAAAACATTTTTTTTTAAATTAGAACACTTGTAATAAATAAATAGCATGAATATAATTATTCAATTATTATTATCTAATTACCTTATACTGTCATATACTGTTTTTATACGGTGGGTATGGTTTATGGGCTGTTATTATATTATAAAAAATATTGTAATTAACTTATTATTCATACATATGAAAATTCATGCGAAGAACACCGGTAAATTTGATTTTTTTGCGGTCGTCACTTGTCATAGATTAGATTTTCACCTTCAGCTAACTGAAAAAAATCCATTATTTCCGCCAGATGTCACCGAAATCAAATGTCGCTGGGACAGTAGTGTTGTGGACTCGTCTCCTTTTAATATTTTATAAACAATATTTTTTTAAAGATATTTTTTATTTTGTTTGGTATATGTATTACGCCATGTCGGCAATGTTTGCTGCCAACTGATGAATGTGCCTATGTCCTTAATTATTTATTTAATTTTTGTCTATCTCTGATTTTTATTATATCAATGTAATTTTTATGCACAAACAGAGAAAACATTTTCCTTAATTACAACTAAGGAAAATGTTTTCTCAAAATAAATAAAAAGTTTTAAATATAATAAATGGTGCATTAGTATCTATGATATCTGTTCTACCGGTTTCATAATAAATAAAAAGTAAATTTTTATACAACTATTTAAATAATATTATTTAGATATTTTATAAAGACGATTATATTCATAACTTCGTTATTATATTATTTTTGTATAATAGATAACTAAGTTATATTAGAATTAAACAGGGTATTTTCTTATGATGTAAAACCAGAAAATGAATTTAGGTGTACAAGTTTTATACCATTTCAAACCATTATAAAAAATAAATATTATACTAACATTTCTTTTAAAAAGTATTTATTATTCAGAACTGCTGCTAAAGCTTCTATTCATTTTTAATTTACTTAATTATTCCCTATATTTTATATTGACTTTTAAATTACTAAAATTGTCTCCATTGCTAGAGGTACGTAAATTTTCAAAATAAATTCTGGCACTCCACTTTCATAATGTATACTCTGGCAGCGAACTTGCGTAGATCATCAGTTCATCAGCCTGGACGACGTTATACATTAGGATAAATATTTAATGTTAATGAAAAACTAAACCAAATAATCTTTTAGTGATAATCGACGCAACATATTTTTGTCCCACGGCCATACCATTGAAACACAAAGTTTTTTTAATCCGTCCACACAGACAGACATTAATCAACGTCGATCAAGAACAGAAGTTCGGATTCGTATAGGAAAAAGCCAGGCCCATCGATGTTAGGCCTATTTTACGGGGCAGCGGTTCCATTGTCTCCCTTACAAGAGCTGATTGGTTTTAGTTAGGGAAAATGGAATACTTTATTTGGTACGATCCATTTTAGGGCGCCATATGCATTATTAAAAAACAGACCCTAAAATCCGTTAAATCTATTTTTTGCAAATATAACAAGCATCTTCCTCACTATCTAAGCGATGTATTACAATTTTAATGTATTAAAAACTAGAATAGAATAGAAAACACTTTATTGTTCACCAAATAAACAGTTACAGAATAAATAATTACAATAATTAAAGGCAAAACAAAAGGCGGCCTTATCGCTTAAAGCGATCTCTTTCAGGCAACTCAGGTTGCCTCTCAGTCAGCTGAGAGGATACTTTTAACAACTTATGTCTAGGTATAATTAAATTACAAAGAAGTAAAATAAAAAAGGAAGAACAGTATAATGTGAACAGTAAACAGCTTAGTTAAGAAGAATAAAAAAATATATATTTTATTATAAACTAAAGCTATTTTTTTTTAAGAAAGTAAGCAGAAAGCGCCCCTAGTTTCAAATTTATATTTAATTCATAAGAACTGATTATGAACTACTGCAATGAAAGACAATTTCTATTGTATGCTATCTATAATCCCTTAAGACTATACGTAAAATACTGAGCCCATTGAAGTCAATAGGCAAGGTTCCCAGAAGGCTGGCTATGTTACCTCGTTGGATCGCCGTACTGATCTGGTGTCCAATGTAGGAACCAGCCCTCTGACAATCCGAAGATTAAATGAGTCGTTTCGATAGATCGGTTTTAGCAGCAAACGGCACAAACATATAACTCTCACCGAGCGCATTTTTTTTTGTTTGCACCGTTTACCACATAGCCGCCGCAGAACTTGACTTTTTTCCCGTTTCACCTTTAATATTCAAACTGCCTTATTACATGACAAATACCTAAATACAGTCCAAATATACTAGGTACTTTAATTGTCTTTTATGTCACCTTCTCCTCATTATATCTTTCTAAATTGCTCTATTCTAGCATACGTCATCTGTCACTCCAGAAATCTCAATTTTTCCTTCATACAATGCACAATGCATACATCTCTTTTTAGTGTGCCTTATGGTGTCGTAATTTAATTAATTGTTCCTAACAAAATGATAATACTTAAAATCTTTAGCCTTTTTGCTACGCATCGTGCATATAATGTACTACGACGGAGTTTCGCAGCTACGCGGCTACGAGCTACGCCCCTACGTGCTCGGTATTGCACGCTTGAGTACACCGACTTCGCGACTTGGCACGCTCCAGTGCGCCCGCGCAACGCTCCCTATAGATCGTATTATAAGATTTGTTAAAGGATTGAGATTTTCTCGACAATAACTCGTTCTCGGTTGCTTATTATATTATGTTAACGTTGTTTAACGCTTCGTCGAGATTCCTCGTCGAAGGCGACGCTATTTACATATTTTATATTACGGGTGGATGAGATAATTTATGCGATAAATATTGGCTGAAGCTTTTCTAAATTTAATTATATCTATTAATAATTGTATACCAATGCCGATGAAGTCGTGGTAACGTAGTGGTTAGCGCACGCGTCCCAAACTCAAAGGGCGTGGGCTTGAATCCTGTCCGGAACGCATGCATCATTTAGACAGTTTTCTGACCTAATATGCATATTGTTTCATCACTCCACATGCTAACAACGGTAAAGGAAAACATCGTGATGCAACCTGCACATCGAGATAGCCGATGTGTCAAACCTGCCAAGCCGCCTTGGACAAGCGTAGCGGGTATACTGTCCATTGTACACACAACCGTCATACACTTGATTCCCGTTGCGGATCCATAGCCCGGGTTGTCTGAAAGAGATTGTTCCAAAGCAATAAGGCCACCCATTGGTCCTGCCTTCTGCTTGATGCGACTACTATAAATTGTTGATTATTAATGTATGTGGTGGACAATAAAGCGCTTTCTATTCTGATCTATCACGATGATGGACGAAGGCCTTACAATCGACTTTGGACAGCCCTAGCAGGTATGTATGTTTCTTTGTAAGAAACCTGTTGTTTTGTGTACCTATTCGTTTCTCAACAAACCTATTTCGTTCAATACATATCACAAAGTTCTCATTTCGACTATTTTGAGAAATCTTGGTCTCTCATATTAATAATGAGACATTCGAGCATGTATACCTATTGACTGTGGATCTTACAAACTTGCCATTTCATAACATAAACGTTTTAATAGAGAGTATCAAAGGGCTGTGCGCGAACTCCGGTTGACAGTTGAGGCGTGACTTTGACGCGGTTATACGCACAAAGCCGCAGTCGAGGAGCACTGATCCACGCTGACACATGGCTGATACCTCGCGTGTGTGGTGAATCCCTAACTTCGAAATATATATAGAGTTGATAGTACTGACACAAATTCAGAAGTCTTTATTCAAACTAAATTCTGTTGAAGAAAATGTTTGTTAGTCATGCATAAAAATACAATATACTTTTAAATGTGTAATATATAATATAGAAGTCGTGGCAGCGTAATGGCTAGCGCACCCGTCTCAAACTCAAAAGGCGCGGATTCGATCCTGGCCGGAACGCATGCACCATTTAATAGTTTTCTGATCTAATGTGCGTATTGTTACAATTACCACGTGCTAATAACGGTGAAGGAAAACATCGTGATACAACCTGCATATCGAGATAACCGACGTGTCAAACCTGCCAAGCGGCCTTGGACAAGCGTAGTGGCAGGTGTAGTGTCTGTTCCCCCCTATAATGGAAGGCCCGAGCCTAGCACTGGGACATTTATGGGCTGTTATTATATTATTATATATGTAACATACATATAATGTACTTGATCAAATGTAAACAACTGTTTGTGATAATGAATGAAATAAATAAATATCTAATACAAAGGATGTTACATTATCTGTAATATTATAATATTCTACGCATGCTGTATTTTTACATTGAAGCTATTACAAAAAAAAACAACTGGAATAAATTATGCAAACGATGGAGAACACGATATATTTTTTTAAATCTTGTCTGTTTGTTCGGGATGCACGTAAGAACTACTGGACCAATTTCAATGTGGTTTTCGTTTACCCACAGCTATTTCTTAGACTTAAACCCTGATAGGAAACTCATTCAAAACCAAGACATCTATGCCTTCTAAATTATGATAAAAATCTTATAGAAATCCAGTAGTAGTTAGTAAAGACTGATTTTTATTGATCTACCTACTGTCTTGGGGAGTGGACTGAATTTGAATATTCCATTGGGTATATTGAAGTCAGTTAAATTTGGTAGCACTGCACTGACTCAAAATCAATTTCCAGTATGAAGTCGGCACTGGCTTCCTTCTAATTTGAAGTTAACAGCTGGATCAATGTAAATCTGTTATCAGTATCAGTTTAAGTAGTGCAATACTCTATTTATGCAGTGTTTTATCATCTCTATATATGTAATGTTGAAATCAAATCGCATAAGAGCAGCGAGGCGGAGAAGGCGCGAACGTGACGACTTCCCCCGCAAGGAGTTCTGCTTGCCCCCGTCTTATATAATACCGATACGACATAACGTCTATCTAAAACTATTTTAATACTACAGTTTAATGTACATGTATATAGTTGTTATTAGTTTTGTGGTTTATGTGATTTCTAGTTTATTGAATTGAAATTTATATTCACAATAGGAAGATTTTGATTTTTATCTGTTCGAGGTCATAATTCAAATATAAAAGATTTTACACTGAATAATATTTTATGAAGGTGACATATAAGTTAAATAGCATTATACTCTATAACATTGAGATATAGTTCAAGAAGTTCTATCACTAAAACCAGTTTCTGCTAACCATTCTTAGGATATAGGATTTAAGAGCTTTTCTAAATTACCTTTTTGAATGGGCAATTAACATAGATGACTCATCGTAATAACTTTTAAAATTATTTAAATATTCAATAACAATCGCTAAATTTAAAATTTTCATAATTATAATTGAAGACGTGAGTGGATGAAGGTGATATGTCGCATATTCGGTTTTTTGCTTTTTTTTGCATAGATGAATGTTATAAGTCGATACCAAATGACTACAGACCATAGATCATAGATATAAGGCATATTTAAGAAATAAAACGTTGCTAAAGGTGTAAAGTTCAGTTCAGTTTAAAATAAAAGTAAAACTTTTATCTCGATTTACTCAGAATTGGAATTATGCGACTTATCACCTTCATCCACTCATGTCTTCAATTATAAAATAACATATACATAGTTTTAATTAATTTGTGAATAATTAATATGCTATTTGACACTATTTACTTGTATAATGATATGACGTCATAACTTTGTAATCTCGTAGGAAATCTATGAGGTTGCCACGTTTTGTAAGGCAATAAAATGTGTGTCACTTGATTATTTATTTTGGACTACCTTTTGTCCGTGGCTTGACTCGTGTCAGTGTTATCCTAGGGAACCGCACATTTTTTCAGGAATAAAAAGTAGCCAATGTACTATTCCAGACTATAAACTTTCTCTGAGCTAAATTTCAACCATTCTGGGGTGATTGAACAACAAACATCCGCCCAAACTTTCGAGTTTATATTATTAATATACATACATACATAACTTCACGCCAGGTCCCTTGCGGGGTAGGCACGAACAACAGAGCACCACACAGGCCTATTCTTACACACCTCACTTGCTTCTTTGACATTCATAGCTCTTGTCATGCACGCTCGTCTGTTCTTAAGGCTCCTAAAATCACCTTCTGCTAACACATGATCAATTTGATCATGGAAGGTGTGTCGTGGCCTTCCGCGACTTCTGCATCCATCCACTTTTGCATTGTATATCTGTTTAGTCATTCTTTCATCATACATTCTTTCCACATGCCCGAACCACCGGAGCATTCCTTTCCTTACCTTCACCCCGACACTCTCTTTCAGACCAATTATTAATATATATTGAATAATAGTAATATTGAAGACTCACTTTGGTAATAAGATACCGAATATAGTTACTAACAAAAACACAATTTCCTACCAATCATTTTCCACTTTCCTATATTTACAACAGGAAATATATATTTTTATATACGTACGTTTATTTTGTACGTGTCTTGTGTGTGGAAAAAATAATAGCTTTCGTACCGTGAAGGGAATTGTGATCAAATCAACCGTCGGCGAATCAGAACCTCATTTCTTCTTAAGCAGCCCCTTTGAGGTGACTACGTATAGTGAGAACTTCAGTATAAATTCCATTAAATTTTAACTGCATTTATAAAACCATACATAAAAGATTCCAGGTAAAATTAGAATTTTAATCCCAAATTTATATTGAAATCTAGATAAACGGATACAAATTCTAGAAACTGAATAGCAGTATTCATTCAATTTTGCCTTTGTTTATAAAACGATAGACATACATATTGCATTTATTTGTATTGGTATCGCCATATAAACTTCTTTTCGGCTTATTAAAATTTTTCTTCTAATATGAAACCTTCTGATTAAATTCTGTTACTTCAATGGTCAATTAATTTCTGTCATATAACAAAATCAAATCGCCCCGCTCTGCAATTACACAAAATAAGTTAATTTAATATTAAAACAGAAAAAACAATCTCTTTCTCTTTCCTTCACCATATCATATTAATTGGGGTCGGCACAATATGTCTTTTCCTTTCACACCTTCTATTCTGACATACATAATCTCTCGCACCGCATATCATCATACAATCTATACATCTTTTTTGGTCTACCTTTAGATTTGTACCAATCCATCTTGTAGTTAAAACATATAAAAAACGATATAACTTAATAAATCGCATCACACCACGCGGTGTAAACATATAGGATTACATTTTAACCTCAACCCTGTAAATTAAATTACTATAACCTGCATCGCGTGACAAATATAATAAATAATACTACATAAACATACTAAAACAAACAATATAACGTATCACTACAAGTGAAGTGAGAATCAGAAGACCACTGCATTCCATTACATCAACCAGGTACGTGCGTGCTCTTCCTTCCATACTTACCTTTGATATAATTGATACAGTCCACAATCATCGTCAACAAATCCAGCGCCACCCATCGTACGGAAGCATTATCTTCATGTGACAAACTAATATGACTGTCATTTTCTAGAGTGTTCTACTGTAGAAAACATTAATAAAAAAATTCACATATAACCTAGGTTAGGTGAGGTGAGGTGAGGTGTGTAAGAATAAGCCTGAATGGCGCTTTGTTGTTGTTGTCTACCCCGCAAGGGACCTGGCGTGAAGTTATGTATGTATGTACATATAACCTAAAAAATTGGTGAACTCCACAGTCTAGTTGGTCTAGTAACAATTTCCTCCGCGACAGGATCTCGGTATATTCCTTCAGAAATATAATTTAATCCGTCCACACAATGGCCGCATTGGAAGGCATACGGCGTGAACATACGGACAAAGGCCGCACCACTTATACATGTATTGAAAATATAGAAAAATCCTTTTAAATCTTCCGTTTTTTTTGGTGATAAGTAAAATTGGACTTACTTGACTACGAGTAGACTACGGAAATTATTGTAAGAGATTATGGTTACCGTTATTATATACCTTTGATTACCGTTGTTACCACAGCTTAACTTAACACCTTAATAAACTTGAGCCTAATAAACATTAATTTTAATTATGTAAAAATATATTTCATCATGTTACATATTTTTGGTTTTCGGAGTTGAGTCTTGGGGGCCATGGGGACGTGAGGCTTACTAACTTTATCGAGACTTTTCAAGGCAATTGAAAGAAGTCTCGCGTGACCAAATGACCAAAATACCAAAATAATAATAGTAAACTAATTCGCGGTTTGTTAGCAAACGTATAGTTTTTACAACAGAACTTTATTCCAAAATGTCGCTTAAACCAAACAGCCACCTCTCGACGTAGACCTACCAAGTTACTTTTTATTATTGAAAAAAATTACAGTGACGTAAAAAAAGCAGATGAACAAGCAGAAAGAAAGAACGTTGACAAACGTTTCAAATTCTCTTTACAATATCTCATTAAATAAATATTACACCCTTCCTAACACACGCGAATATTAAGCACGCATCACAACGCCAGACAAAGTTAAAAAGGCTCTCCATACTAATTATATTAATATAATTTATCACGTAATCCTAAGTAGGTAACACAATTTCCAAGATATAAAGTCAAAGAGCACTCGACGTCACTCCCCCCTCGCCTCGTCCCGACGATGTCGCAATAAACTTAATTACAGTAATGCCAACCTCAATACGTGACGCTTATGTTGTAGGGTGTACTTAAGACAGATTTTCAAATACTTTTTCTATACCGAGTCTGTTTCAAACAGGACGGTGTAAGACTTGTTCATTTTAATTATTTAGTTTTAATGTTTGTTTGTGGTTATTATACACATACAAACACACACATATATATCTCGCTCTCTTTTATTTCACCATATCTCAATTAATTGTGGTCGGCACAATATGTCTTTCCCTTCCACACTCGTCTATTCTGACATACATCTTCTGTCACACCACAAATCATCATATCATACTTTCACGTAGTCCATCCATCTTTGTTTTGTCTAGTTTAACATTCTACACACAAACATCTATCCATATATATATATTTATATATTTATATATATATGGATAGATGTTTGTGTGCAGTGTATATATATATATATATATATATATATATATATATATATATATATATATATATATATCTAATATATAAAATTCTCGTGTCACAGTTTTCGTTGCCATACTCCTCCGAAACGGCTTGACCGATTTTGATGAAATTTTTTGTGCTTATCCGGTATCTATGAGAATCGGCCAACATCTATTTTTCATCCCCCTAAATGTTAGGGGTAGTCCACCCCTAAATTTTTTATTTTATTTTTTAGACAAAATTTTTAATTTCTATTTTTTTATGATACAGCATTAAAAGATACATACAACCCTAAATTTTCAACCCTCTACGATCAACCCCTATTTTTTACCGGGCAGGACGACGTCTGCCGGGACAGCTAGTATATATATAAAATTGCCCAGTCGTCACAGTGTTCAACCGCGATGAACTCCGAAACTACTCAACCGATTTTGAAGATTTTTCATTTTATTGGATAGGTTACAACTTAGAAAATAGGATAGGTTTCCTTTTGTTTTTTTGTATTGTTTGTTTGTATTTTTTATAATTGTAATTTTTATTTTAGCCAAGACGTCGGTAAGTATAAGCTCCGCTGTCAACTAAGTTAAATAAGTATCTAATATGTGGCGCTATACTAAAGTCCTACCCTTTCTGTGATTAATATTATGCGAACCTCAATCAATATGTTGGAACGAAGTTCCTTATCGCGCGTTGCGAAAGGTTGTTGAGACCTCTCAAGCTTTTTTTCTAATATTATATAAATAAAAATGAATCGTACAAAGAAAGAGAGAAAAGCTTTATTTGAAAAAATAGTACCGTAATTACATTCTTCATACATTCAAATGTATGTACGCGCATAACTTGAGAACGAATTTATCAATTTTGACAACATTTTTTGTGTGTATTTGATGTGGGTCTCTGAATGGGTTAAATTCACAATTGGAACCGGTAGGTGGCGCTAGAACGCCTTCGCCTCCGCTCCGCTTCCGCTCCGCTCCCGCTCCCGCTCCCGCTCCGCTCCGTTAACTCTAACTGAAACTGGAATAAAACTTAGACTTACGTTTACGCATGCTCGTGCGGTTACTGAAACTAAAATCAAAATTAATATAAAATAAATAGTTTAAAAAATCAAGAACCCAACTGCAAATAAAAACAATTTAAAATTAATTCACCAAAAAGACCGAAACAAGATTGAGAATTAAAAAAAACTAAAATCTGTCTGTGTTTGTATATTTATCTCGAATAAACTTCTAAATGTCTTAACGGATTACAATGAAAAGCTTAGAAATTAAAACATGATTTTTATGTTAATATTTCGAGTGAATGAAACCACGCAGTAGTAATTGCTAGTATGTCTATTATATACTATAGAATAATATAGACAGAAGCTGGTGTAACCAGGATTAAGTGCTGAAATATAATATTATTCTATTATAAAAAATATACAATAGAAATTTATCTTCTAACCCACCTAAACATGTACACATTACTCCGTACGTAATTACGTGCTAATTACGGTATGCAGGCGGGCGTGCGTAATTAACGCAGAGGCACGGGTTCTACGGCAACACGACTGCCGGCGCGATTTCGAATTCTGAACACGACAAAAAAATGATTTCACCTTTTCAAGTATGTAATTTATTTTTTGTACATTGTTGGTCTGTTCTAAATCACATCCAACGAAATGTGAATATCACGCTTGCATTTACATTCAAATTAATTATTTTATTAAAAAAATCACTCATTTCCAATTTTTTTACATTATTATCCCGGTTCGATTCCCGGCATAGTAAATTTCGGAAACGTATTTTCTCCGTTATTTACCATGGTCTGGGTGTCTGGGATCGGCCCCAGAGTGGTCCGTTGTATAAAACCCATAACACAAGAGTAACTTACTTAATTTTTTTGATATACAATGTGCGTATTTGTCTGCCGATATAAAAAAAAACTAAAAGAAACTAAATAAAGTATTGATTTAAATATATTAAATCCATTGTCAGTTACCATAATTATTTACACCATGTCGGTAGAACAGATACATAGAGAAAGGATGACTTCATTCCTACCTTTTTTTTGGGCGGGGGAATTGCATTTCGCACACTATCGGGTCCGTTACTAGGGACTAGACCAAAGCGACGAGAGGTGAGACCACGAATGGTCACCAGAGTCAAATCGCCGGCTTCTGTGGAGACTCGACTACTCAACTCCACTAAAACTATCCTCCTACCATGTGCCCCTCGCTTATGGCAGGAAGAGCGTGAGACTTAGAACGTAGTTACGCCCACGCTGATCTTTGCGCATCAGTGCTTAAGAATCCCCAGGAAAGGCAAATTCACTTCATCAACATGGCAGACCCCTCTGCTCCCTACATGCTAGAGAGCCCCTGCACCAGTACTTCATTCCTACCTTCCTTCGGCATTAAATAACTAGTATCAACCAGCCTTGAAGGAAAGAGAAGTGCATTTAGTTAGTGAACAGCTCGGGATACTGTTATTTCCAGCCTGGATTCGAATAGTAAAGATGTTTCTTCCTTGTCCTTAATGAAGTAAATGTCCCGAAGAAAATAATACTGAATGTTATTAAAATTATTTGAACTAAAAATTTACTTATTGTAGTTGTTAAAAGTTTTTGGTGTAGAAGAAGAAGATTTCTTTATAAATTACGTGTCACGTTGTTTGTCCGCGATGGACTCCTAAACTAGTTACCCGACTTTAATCAAACTTGCACATCGTGTGCAGTTTGATCCAACTTGAAAAATAGGATAGTTTACATCTTAATTTATAGTTAATTGGTTAAGCGATATGAATTTCGCCGGGTCAGCTAGTAGTAGATATTACACGAGAGGTAATAGTTCTAGTGCCTAAATAGGCCTTTCCCCGAGGATAACACTCTGCTTTTCATTCGCAATTTGAGG
>CM022546.1:7417604-7467479 GCA_012273795.1 Dendrolimus punctatus | reverse complement strand
TGTACTAGCAAACTTAAACCTTTTTTTACCAGGGGAAATCCGATTGAGGACTAAGCCGCGACAAGAGCAGAACCTTGGGGGATAATTCGCGACCTAGTGTGGGATTCGCCAGATCGGGGTGGCACTGGCATGCCCAGTCAGAACTGGTGCCATGCTATTGCCACTCCCGGTTAGGGATACCCACTAAAACCCCTGGGTGTTCCGTCCTTCGCCTTATGCCAGGGCTACGGGTATATGACCTAGCCTCTCCGAAGCCCTGGCAGGCATGGGCCCCCCTCACGAGGCCTCTTCCATTGCCGGAGGACTCATCCCCCGGCGTCGTCATGCTTCCTTTGGCGTGGGGCGGCCTATAACGCGCCCCACGGAAGGAGACCTCGTCGCCGGTGTCGCAATGATGGCACCCTGATGTCGGCTCACGGCCTATGCGACACAGGTACCTCCCGAAGCAGCCATGCCCCGAGAGGACCTGTCAGCCGAAACGTCGGGGTGCCGTGTCTACGTCTTGTCCAGTCTTGCAGAACAGGCCTCACCGCTTCGATGGTAGTGAGGCCCGCGCTGGGATGTCTGAGGCATTCTTCCCAGACCACCATGGAGACGTCGCGGAGCTCCGACCGGCAGGCCTCAGTCTCCTGAGGAGCCGGTCTCGTGCCCCTCGCCAGGGCCTCCTTGCGCCATTGGTAAAGTGACGCGAGGACCCTGGCTTCGAGGTCCCATGGTAGGGATCCGGCGAGTAGCGAGGCCGCTTCGAAGGACACCGTACGGTATCCCCTTATCGCCCTGATGGCCAGTACTCGCTGCGCTTGCCACAGCAAGACTATATTTCTGGCCGCCAGGCGGTCTGCCCATACGGGGACCCCGTATAGGGCCATAGACCGCACGATGCCTTCGAAGAGTTTTCGGCACGTGGCTTCGGGCCTCCCAATGTTGGCAGCAGGCGTGAAAAGCGCTCCCCGCTGCCCTTTTGAGCTTGGGGGCCAATTGCTTAAAATGTGCCGAAAAGTCCCATCCAAGTGCCTCCCTGACACACTCCCAGGGCAAAGTATTAAATGCGTTGGCGATGTCGAGTGACACCGCCAACAGAACCTAGCCCGGGAAACTGCGCCCTCCGCCAGGCTTCTCAAACGCATGATGGCATCTAATGTGGAGCGCCCTAAGCGAAAACCGAACTGATTGTCCGCCAGATCCGGCCCAGTCGTCGTCAGATGCTGGACGAGGCGGTCCGCGATGATCCTTTCGAGGAGTTTACCAACCTCGTCCAGCAATACAATGGGCCGGTAGGCGGTCGGTGAGTCCGCTGGGCGCCCCTCCTTCCGCAAATTTAAACCTAGCACAACAATAATTGTAACAACACTAGGCCATAAGTTCGACTAACACTAGTTTCAAGTATTTCTATTTTGCGAAATTTTAGTAGGAACTAATATGTGAATTGTAGACATAATTTGAAATAAATAAATATTATTATTAGTTATACTAAAAAGTTACATAACATGTTGTTTAGATATCAAAAGTTTACCGCATTTCTCTGGCAACCGCCGTTTGCAAGTACTGCATTTGCTATAAGGAGAGCAGAGCTTGGCAATATATATATATATATATATATATATATATATATATATATATATATATATATATATATATATATATTGCCAATATATATATGTATATATATATAAATAAATTTGCACTAGTTATGCAAACAAAGCTAGGAATACAACGTATGTACGTCTATTTGGGGCCACACAGACTCAAGTAAGCGAATGTGACGCTAGGGTAGTTCAGGTGCCGAATCACTACGACTGCTATCGTTTTTATTGATTAATGGCTGGCTTCTACGAGTATAGGTATAACTATATTTCACTTGTCCTTGCCATTGCTTGAAATTTGACATTATTTGTTAGTTACGTTAGGCAAATGAACTTAGAACTTTAACAATTTCCTGTTTGATGTTTTATTTTAACAAACAAATTCCACTCGCAAACTTTTTTTAGGTTTACCCGTGTACTCTTCAAGATTTTCTCGCCCATATCTAATGACCTATTCTTTGTCTATATAATTACACCTATGATTCTACGAAGCCGATCGTTTGTTACCTCCAACAGCTTTAATATTGATGGCTGTTGTGGCGTTTCCGGCTTGTCATTTATGGTACTCGACAGTTGTTGTGATAGTGGGTACATTATACACATTCATTGAATAACATATTAAAAACTATTAATGTATATATAGTCTAATCTATCTTTCTAAAACCTACAGAATAGATAAAATATATAATTTTAGTACTTATATGTGTCGGAGTTAAAAAAACAAATTTATTTATAGTAGGCAAACTATTATTAATGGCATTTTATTTAAAACAAAACAAATTTTGCAAGACTCAATTTAGGATAAGGATCAATATTGTCACACATAAAATGTAATATTGCTAATCTAATTAGGTCAATAATAATGCGGTATATTCATTGAGTTCTCTTTTATGCCCTACTCAATTCATTATGTTTATGGATATAAAAATGCATTGCAAAGCCGAGAAGCATGACGAATAATTGAATAACAGAAATTTTGTTTCTAACTTCTCGCATTGTACTGTTATTAGCTAGCAGATAATTTTACAAATAATAGAACAGTAAGGGCTTTGAGTTGGTTCGGCTTCTTTGATGACCCATATTGGAAAATTATATCATACTCATAATAATTAGACAGATTATTAATACCACCAACACAAGTTTTACTCTGTTTATGGTGATGGCATATTGTCATCGCATATCCTGATTGTCACGTGGATTCCATCATCGTTCACGAGAATTCACTGCATCATGCACCAGCCCTACACATGGTTTGAAGTGAAGTGATTCTAGTAATTTATTAATATTAATTTGGTATAAATAATAACAATGATTAAAAAGGATATTGTAGTGAGTTGCAAACAAGACTTTCTAACACTGTTGCCAATTTACTGTTTTCGTTGTACTAGTCATGTGTGCACACGGACTTTGTCGTAAGATAAAATGATAGTTAATGTGTGAGAAATTAAGGCGACGAATGAAGGCATTAAATGTTAGTATCTAATCGAGCGAAATAGACGCTAAATTAGCAACTTTGTATTCAAAAAGTATAGTAATGGGTAAAGTTAACGTAGTTCAGCACAAAATATCACCGTAACAATTAATCATTCGGATTCATAGACACATATAAGAACATAAAAGGTTATCGATTCACATTAATTGTTATGTAAAGATTTACAAATTAATAATATATCCACACCAAACTCTTAAAATTTTGTTCCATACTACATACCACAGTTTGTTATGTAAATAGTTCCCAGATAGACAGACATTTTATGTGTTAACCTAAAGCGTATGCACGTCGACGTCCAGTGCCAAAAATAGGTATACAATATTTTTTGACTAAATTTACTTTGAAAGATGAACGAACTCCAAAATACATCGAAACGTGATTTTTTCTACGACACGTACACTATCAGACACTCGGGCACGAAAATAATCACGACTAGAATTGAACTGGGGTTTTATTATTTAATTCCTTAGAATAAAATTTGCGTTCATAAAGTCTATTCGTGTACGTCTGTTTTTTTCGTTTATTTCATCGACATCCGCATGAATTCCTTCCAATCACATGCGTCCGGGTCACTGAGCCTTTTGTTGCCGTGCTTTATAAAGCCATGTTTGACGTACTAAATAAACTTTATATTCTTTATCAATTAGTCACCCGAGTTTATTGAGATTATTTGCTTTGGCCTTTACGAAATATTTTAATTTATTGATTTTATTATGTTTATCTTCCATTTTTTTTCGCATCGTCAAAATACGGTACATGTTGTGCTTGAAAACATAGATTATAAATTTTCAGAATCAAATCATAGGACCTTGTTCTTAAAACAGTAATAAATGATTTTTGGAAAATTAATTACACTCCTTAGGAATTGACTGATTTTGAAAAAAAAATAAACACACCTGTGTTATTATATAAAATCGTTAAAAAGCATACCAAGGGAAAGGGTTGTTTTTGAACAAAATATTTTATACATTAATTAAAAATTGCGTCGTTCATTTTACCGCTCCTCATTTGAACACAATTGACTTTGAAGTCTTGAAGTTTACCTATTGACCGATTTCACTGATAAGGGTAAAATCATGTGCGTTTGGAATATTAATTCATAGATACATACATACATACATACATAGCTTCACGCCAGATCCCTTGCGGGGTAGGCACGAACAACAGAGCGCCATACAGGCTTATTCTTACACACCTCACTTGTTTCTTTGACATTCATAGCTCTTGTCATGCCCGCTCGTCTGTTCTTTAGGCTCCTGACATCACCTAATTCATAGATGTTCATTAAAATAGAATAATTTTCATCATATCCATATTGAATAAAAAGAGATGATGTTTAATTAATATATGGAAAACATTTTGTTCAGAAACAATCTTTTCCCTTGGCTTGCTTGACATTCGTTCACAGAAATTGATACTGACAATGATTTGGTATAATAATATAAAATGTGTATTTTTTCAAAATCAGTTAATATCGGACAAGGGTAACTGATTTTTCAAAAATATGATTATAACACTTAAATTTCGGCTTCGAGACTCGTTTGAATATTTTTCGCTATTTCGTATAGTTTAGAATTTGACCCCGAAGATATTTGGCACTAAAATATCGTCCATTTTTATTTGGAACTTGATAATATTTTTTTAAGTAAGTATAAACTTGGGCACGGTTTTTTTCCGTAATCGACAAGGATTCCGGAAAACGTGTCAACACTAGAATATGTTTTAATTAAGCATAAAATTTCATGGCGTAATAATTCATGTCCAATCCAAGCAAATCTTCGATGACTCAATATTTGCAAATTACAAATTCAATTTATTGAAATTGTTTGAACTGTCTGTCATTATTTGTCACCTTTTAGTTATGCTGTGACGTGTTGTATGAGCTTCGTGAATGATGTCAGCGGCGTCTGTTGGGTCTTAGATGACTTTTCAATTAGTGTTTCCTATCACGTCATTTTGCTTGGGTCAAAGCTCGTAATTATTAAGGGGAACATTGTATCGTCATTAAGCAACTGGCACGTAGCCACATTCGTTTTCAGTCGTCGAATTTATCTTTGATTATTCGTGATGTCATAAATGACTGTCAACACTTTGGACATTATCCAAAAACTAATGAAGTTTGCCAAAATATCCAAAATTTTATAGAATTCTGATTTTCGATTATATTACTGTTTTCTGAAATAACAAAGTTTGTAGTTGAAAATTTTGTTTTTAAAGTGTTTAGGGTACATGTCTTGCAAAAAGAACATGAGTTATTAAATTAATTACACAAGTATCGTAAATATCTACAAACTGTTATAAACATTATTACATATGTAGTAATATGAATGTGCATTACTTATAATATTATGCACGAAACTGTCCTTGATTTTTGAATCATCAACATCTAACACAATCCATTTTCGGACGTTACAACACATAACAGTATCTCCAACTCATAATTTCTCAGAAACGGGACTAACCTTCACCTTGACATCACCCATTCCTCTTACTGGTAGTATGATACATAGTTTGTTATTTATAATATAGTATCGTAGTTTAACATTTCTTTTGTCACACCTGCGACCTACACAGACCTTGGCATGATGATATGCTATCAATGCTTCGCATGCGTGCCTCTTCTGCACTTAAGTAGTTAGTAAATGAGACGCTTTGAAAGATTATCGTTCATACAAGCTTATTTGTATTCCCAACTATTGAATCAAGTTTCATGTGTTGCACGTTATTTGGAAGGTAAGTAAAACTGAAAATGAAATATTCAAAACTCAAAATGTTCTAAAAAAATGTCTAATGTAAAGTGGTCGCAACGTTAGTTGAAGTAAAAATTAAATAACATAGCATAATAAACGGATTAAATAAACCCGGTTTGAATAAGTCGACATGATTCTGTCGTCAAAAGCTTCATTTAATTTACTTTAGGGGGTGTGACAGCAGCTTGTCGTCCAGCAAGTCTGAAAATCTTTTATTAGAAATATAAGTAACTAGCTTATGCCCGCGACTTCGTAAGTAAAAAGTTAATTCCCGCCACGTGCGGGGTGCGCCTACGCACGACGCGTCAGAGCAACCGTTCCACTACATGCAGTTTTATATCTCGTACGTGCAGCGCTGTCTGTCATCTGCCACGTTCGGGTACCGATTGGGTTTTTACAGTACAATGTTTACGCGGTAGCATGTACGCTCAACGATTACTGATTACTTATGGATTTACATGTTTAGGGCTGACATAGACTCATTTTTAGTCGTTTTAATTTAGTAATGGATATGTTTGCACATGTTTTAATGAGGAATATTGACTTATGATTAATGATTGACTTACCCTTAGAAAAATGATTAGTTCTTGGGTTTATTTATATTTTACTATTTTAGCCACTGACTCATGTCACTCATGCCCAGGAGGCCCGGGCCTAGGGCGGCCAGATATTAGGGGTGGCCAATCGTGACAAAAAATTCACTGATGATAACAAGAAATAACTTAAAGTACATAAAATATTCTAAAGGCTCGCGCACATTATGGTGGGCCGCACTGCAATTATCCCTGAAACCTCGGATTTTTTACAAATTACCAGATATTAGTTAACTAAGTTTCTGAATCGATTTCGATAAAAGTTGGCAAAAAAGTAAATTCATTATGAACTCAATATGATGGGTGTTGAGAAAGGGGTGGCTGGTACTTACTACATGGCCTGGGGCCTAGGGCGGCCAAGACTACAAATCCGCCACTGCTCGTGTGGCATGCTATAAAATATAATACTCTTTACTATATACCGACATGATAGAAAGAAATGTACAATAATCTTAATAATACAATGGGCGGCATCATTGTTTTAAGCAATATCTTCCAGGCATACATATATCTGATGATAGTACCTGAATATTTTGGCGTGCAATTTTCCATTACGGTATTAATGTAGACTAAGAAAATAACCTTTTTTCTGTACAAAAAAAGATTTTAAATGTAACATTACGTTTTATTCTTTAAATATCATCAGCACCCATCATCTTAATCTAATGTAACTGAAATTCTTTACGCATAGAGTAATTATCGTTAAATACTGTACCGCTGGCGACGTTATTGTTTTCAAATAAACGGCAGTGCTCCTAACGCCCCTGCTACACCTGGGTTAATGTTAGTATAGCGCCAATAATAACGCCGTTAATGATTAGCTACATGAGTATATGCAGATATACGTTAATGTTTAACGTCATTAACAATTAATAACAATGTCACATCACAAACAATGCATTAAATCCTTGGCTTCATCTGTGTGCCACAATCACTAACACTAAAGTTGCCCTAGATGTAACAAAGGCATTACAGGTACCTGGTTAAACACTAAATGCTAATCGAACGTCAGATCAATATAATTAACATTAAAAACATACCAAAATTGATTCACCCATCGTTTCGTATTAAAAAAACAAAACAAAAACGCAGATATCAAGTCTGTCTTTACCTATTTTAATTTTTTTATAGCTGGGGTACAGCAGACAGGCAGACGGCCCACTTGATAGAAAGCAGTTACCGTGGTCTATGGATGTTTGTAACACCAGAGATGCCACCGACTCGCTGCCGGCCTCGAAGAAATCTTATGAGACCCTTTTTAAAAAACTCTATATTTGTAGCGCTGTACGAAAACCACAGCTAGGAGCTTCTTCCAAATTCCTGCGGCGCGCAAGAGAAACGTTCTAGAAAACCGTTGCGTACAAGAGCTAAGCGGCTCGAGGATGTGGGATGAACGCCCAGCCGATAGCGGTGCGGTGGTAAAAAAAAGACAAAGGCGCCATTATCAATCACTATCTTTATGCAAGAGTTTAATATATACAGGTGTTATACGATTGTAGATGCGCAGTACATTATGTACACCACATAGTGGTGTACAAAATGAATGAAATTTTAAATTAAATTAATATAAATAATCTAATTTAAAAAAATATATATACTGTACAGTTTCTCGAACTGACATACGAATTGAAGACGTATCACATTTTTTTTGTATCAATTTATTTAGAAAATATAAAGCGATTTAATTTCTGGAGCAGTATACAACTTCTTGATAGTTGACAACCCTGCTGCTGCTTTGGTCTCGCCCCATTACTAATCGCAATATTAGTCGAGGATTATGACGTTTCTTGGGACGTGGTTTTTTAGTTACGTGTCTCGTGTAAGAAATCACAGGCTAAATTTGTACATGAGCATCCAAACCACAATCGTTATTGTTAATTGTAATATAAGCAGGTATAGCCAGCCACCTACAATTTGAGTGACGTGCGTAATACAAATTTACATACTATGGAAAAAGATGCTTATAAAACTTGTGTATTTCTTTTTTGTTATTAAAAAAAAAACTTTGCCATTTGTTATTAGCGGTTTGTTATGGATGTTTATAACGTTAAGCAAAAACAAAATAGTTACTTAATACAGTTATAAGTTAAGTCCGAGGAAATATTTCATTTGCATTTTGAGATTTATTTAGAAATCACCATCAGACAAGTCTGATATAGTTGTTAATTACTAACACGCTTTTATTAGCTTCACCTGTATGTATGTATGTATGTTTGTAACCGACCCCTTTGAGCTCGATTTTGTCCTACTTTGAACGATCAGATTTGATTCAAACTTTGCACACCTGTCATAGGTCGATGACAATGCAATAATATAGTACCATGGAGCTGATCTGATGATGGAGTCGGAAGGTGGCCATAGCAACTCCTGTACGAAAAAAGATAGACCCGTCGTGTTTGGGCTCGTATGTTTATATCTCGTGACAGTGCAATAATATGGTACCATGGAGCTGATCTGATGATGGAGTCGGAAGGTGGCTATAGGAACTCCTGTACTAAACAAGATAGACCCGTCGTGTTTGGGCTCGTTTTACTTGTCTTGGCTAGCACTCTGCTGCTACATGATATGCAGGATCTCAAAAGCTTGTATTTTTAAAAATATTAAAAAAAATCAACTAAAAAATGAAAAATAAATAATAGTTTAAAAAAAACTAAAAAAACACGCTTTCATAAAAAATCCTTTTCTTCCTTTGCTTTTTCTTCTATAATATCTTAAAAAGTGCTTTGAATACACCCCACGCTTTTTTTAAAGACCTAATTCATCAGAAACCAAATTTATTAAATTTTATTTTCTGTTTTATAGTTGGATTTTTTATGAAAGCGTGTTTTTTTAGTTTTTTTAAAACTATCATTTATTTTTAAAATTATCGACGCGTTTGGACACCTTGGCTTATAGAAACTGGACCTTGCTTCATTATCCTACTTGTAATTTTTACAGACTACAAGACGAATAAGAAATTAATAAACAAATTAATTTAATAAGTTTAGATTTTATAAATTGTATTATTATTTTATAATTCAAAAATTCCCCTGTGGTTCCCGGGATAAAAAATAGCGTAAATTTTAAGTCTAAGAATGTCGATCAGCGAAAACTGCGACGAAATCGGCGTAATAGTTTTTACGTGAATCCCGAACAAACAGATGAAATCTAAAAAAATGCATCGGGTTCTCCATCATTTATATAGTCTATTCCAGTTGTTTTAAACAGCTTTAATGTTTAAACATTTTATAATATTATAGATTTATTTATTCATCTATATCTAATACTCTTGTGCCTATATTATACCAAAACACACAAGAAGTTGTGGTAAAGAGTTTTTTAAATTATCTCGACATAATAACATTTGCCGTGAAACATAATTATCTACTTTTGGTTTCACGAGCTTAATAAGGACGTTTATCCTATTTAGTAAAGTATAAATTTATTCGAAAACCTTTACACGTTCGCTGTATACATACAGCGTACAGTTGACACTAAGGTAGGAATTTGCACTCAGTATTGTGACAGCCTAAGTTTCACCTGACGCCCAGTTAATATTTAAACTGGACCGGTTTTGACGGCTGCACCCCTATTTCCGATTCGTTCTAGATCTTATAAACTAGGTCGTAGACTAAGAATATTGTAGTTCATTGAACTGTACACTTAACGCGAACAAAAGAATGGTAGATTTGTTGTGTTATCCGCGCAAGAACGGAGAAAGAATACAATTTCCTGAGGCCGGGCGGCCTGTTGTATGAGGCGACAAAACCACCCACAGCCAGGTAGGTGGTAGGGCACTGGCCCGACTGGATGGCTACCACCCCTGGTATAGAGTATGCCGCCATAACAGTCTTGGGCTGTGTTCCGGCATTAGTGGCCAGGTTCCAGTCTCCCTTAAGAGAGCAGCAGCGCATTTGTAGCCCCTTTGGTGTTGCGAATGTTCATAGGCGATGGTAACCGCTTTCCACTGATGGGCCGTCTACCTGTCTGCTGAACTCATAAAAAATATTGTAAATACTGAGCCTTTACTCGCAATTTTAAATATTTTGAACCTTTATCACGCAAAATATTCCGAATATAAATCAATATTGTTCTCTGAGATCGTGAAGAACTAACAAATATCCATAAGATATATTAAAAAAATATTAAATATTTTCGTATAATATGCAAAACCTTATCAGATATTAATTGCTGATATATGTGTACCTGTGTTTATATATATTTACTTGTGTGTTTATACTGTATACCTACCTCAAAAAACGGATCAGTATGGCGATCCAGCGAGGTAACATAGCCAGACTTTTAAGAACCTTACCCATTGACTTCGATGACAGACTCAGCATTCTACTTCCAGTCTTAAGGGATTATAGCTAGAATACAATATACGTTAAGTTCAC
Organism: Dendrolimus punctatus; assembly: GCA_012273795.1. NCBI lineage: Eukaryota > Metazoa > Arthropoda > Insecta > Lepidoptera > Lasiocampidae > Dendrolimus > Dendrolimus punctatus. The sequence continues at coordinate 7,456,685 of CM022546.1, read as the reverse complement.
TGTACTAGTTTATAGTTATAATGTAGATCGTATGTGTGTCTAGATGAAAATATATATATTTCTATAAGTGGAATTGAAGAGCAAGCAAACAAAAGACATATTGTGCAGACCATAAATGATTGAAAGAAGATGAAAGTACCTTCTTTATATGTCTTCGTCTGTGGATTGACATGAACTCTGGTGATTTATTCCTTTAGGTATAGGAGCTCCGAATGTTTCTCATTCTCATAGGTATGCGGAGTTTTTAGAGTAGCGCAGCGATTTGCAATTGAGCTCTTATAAACGCTGTTGTTGTTATAACGTTGTTTATGCTCATTATACAGTCAGGTGCAAGATTAATTTATCTCAAGTGAATATTTTAGGATGGGATGTTAATCATTTACAATTTTAGTATCATGTATCAACTGAGGTGTCTGTATCATTTATGATACGAATAATAATGAATGTGTTTAAAGTTTTATAGCTGATAATAATTATACATTTTAGCGACGCATTAAATACAAAAACAACAAGTTTTCAAATATCACAGTAATTAATCATTTGTGTAATAATTCAAAGAGTAGCAACATTTAATAAACCATAAATGTTTTAACATAATTCTACATACATAAATATTTTAAATGAAACATGGTCACTTTGAGAAATTATCGTTAAATTTGGACGTTTGTTCATTAATATATATCACTACAATCGTATGCAAAAATACAATATTTAATGTAGTATAATCGCCGGTTAATTATATTAATTAGGCGACGTTTGACATTTTGTAAAAAATATCACCCACTCGTTAAGACAGCAACACTGAGATGTTCCAACTGATTTATTGGCTTATTATTGACGAGGTACGTTTCAACAGCTTTGTAATATAGATATTTCAACTTAGTAAAGTAAATACTTTGCTGACCTAGCGGTGATCCTCGTAGTTAAGATTGGTAGGAAATAAAATCATACTGAGTACCTCTTTAAACCATTAATAACAAAACATACCGACAGCCATTAAAGTAAAATATTCGGAATCCTCCTCGAAAAATTCCATTTTTCAATTATATTGACTCACGAGGAGTGTTTGACATTCAAGGTGTCATCTAGAACCACTCTTAGCTCACTTGACTAAATTGTTTTGTCACCATTATTAGCCATTACATTTAACCATTCAATTGTCAAGAAAGACGTCAACATCATTGTTATTGGGTACGTATTCTAATAAATATTTTCTATTTGGACAAGTCAACCTACTACTACTACCTAGTAACTACCTGTATCTCTGCAAATAAAGATTCATTCATTCGAGTCGTGGTGGCTGTTGAACATCCTTCTTGATAGCCGTCTCTAGAGAGATAAAGGAATAGTAAAATTTACAATTGACGAAGCCTATTCTATCTATCTACCATTTAAGGACAGTGTTTTTCAATCTGTGGGTCACGACCCCAAGGGGGGTCGCAGGGCCTTGCTCGGGGAGTCGCCGGTAAAAGCGAAAAGGCAATTCAAGTTTATACCTTATACTTTAGGTACTTTCTAAGCTCCGCAGCTTTTTGTAGAGTATATATAATGAATATAGATAACAAAATATAAAAATGACATAAACGTAGTCATGTAAAATACTAAGTTTTTGTCCGTCTATGGCCCAAGGGGTTCGCAAAAATTTTTCAACCTATAAGGGGGTCGCGTATTCAAAAAGATTGAAAAGCACTGATTTAAGATATGTGCTCTTGTCGGGGAAGACTCCTTCAATCGTTTCTACTATGTGGCAGTTGTTTTATTTCATTGTACGAAACGACAAATTTAAATTTATGTTCTCAAATATTTAATAGATATATGAAGTAAAAATAATGGTGTGTGTGTAAGTATTTGTATTGCGGAATATTTTTACAATGTGTCATACTCGTAGACATATTTAGAAGTTATCCAAGGTTAGATTTGTAAGATCAGTTCTTAATTGAATTTTTTATTGTTATTATAGCCCTGTTTCGTCTGCGTTAATGTTAGTTACTATGTCAAATGCAACTTAGAGCGTTAAAAAATAACGCTTTACCTATTAGCTGCATACATGTGTTACCCTTTAAGTTTTTTATAGCAGGAGTTCAGCAGACAGGCAGATGGCCCACTTGATGGAAAGAGGTTACCATCGCCTATGGACATTTGCAACACCAAAGGTGCTACAAATGCGCTGTTGCTCTCTTAAGGGAGACTCGATCCTGGTCACTAATACCGGAACACAACTCAAGGTTGTTATGGCGACATACTTTAGACCAGGGGTGGTTGCCATCCAGTCGGGCAAATGCCCTACCACCTGGCTGTGGGTTGTTTTGTTGCCTCTTACGACAGGCCGCCCGGCCGCAGGAAATTGTATCTCTATAAATCTTTCGCCGTTTCTGCACGGATAAGATATTATATTCTGACAATGTTTAACGTTATTGACTATGTAGCATCTCAAATAACGCATGAAACCCTTAACTTCATTTGCATGGAACAATCACTAACTAAGACTATCCCTGATGGAGAAGTTACACAAGAAAACACAATGTATATATCGATATTATGTACGTTTCATTTATTTTGGCATTAAAACAATAATATTTACTGAATAATTAATAATATTTTTTGTTTACTTCGGGACTGGAAAATTGATGCGTCATAATATCAATGTAGTGGCCTATTTGATTATCGCAAATCAGTTAATATGTCACAGCAAGTTAATTCAAAGAACAACATTGTTTTATTCCGCATGTAGCAGAAATTTTATTATTAATTTGACCTACTTTTATTTTTTCATTATAGTATCTATAATTACAATGGAAACTCGATTAACCGGACTGATTGTTGTCGTAAGGCATCCGGGTGAATATAAATCCGGTTAATTGAATATATGAATAAAAGCTATTATTGTTCATATTATTTACTCTGGAAAGATAACTTACCTCTTTCGCGTACCTACACGTGTTTATTCGAAATAACAAATAAATCTTGTCAACCAAATTAGACACAAACATGAGATACATACGTATGAAGGTAGCTTTAAATTTACTAAAATATTGCAATCTTAAACATGAAATATTTTTTTAACTTTATAAGAAATATCGAGTGTGATGGATTCGGTACGAGCGTTATTACTTATGACGTCATAAGAAAGTACAAGTCAAAGGAGTTGATTGCGCATTAATCGGTAGACATCAGCAGACAAAACAGACACATTGTATATGTCCAATCTAAGCAAGTCACGCTTGTGTTATGGATAGTTCACAATGAACCACTCTGGGGCCGATACCAGACACCCAGACCATAGTAGTCTGAAAATTCGTTTAGAAAAATGACCATCTCAAGAATCGAACCCAAAGCCTCTACGCTGCACTGAGGTAGCCCAACAATGGCTTAACCTGCTCAACTACAGAGGCCGTTAGAGGCCAGCGTTAATTAATTGTTGTTTGAAAAGAAATTAAAATCATTTCTATAATGACAGTTTGAAACTTAGATGTAATTTTAACGCCTGTCTTTTATGTAAAAAATATTATAGTTCATTGTAACATGTCTCGGTATCTCTATTGTGAATCTTAAGAATTAATGACGATTGTTTTTAAATTGTTCTAATGACACAAGACCCTTAAATTGGTGAAATGCTCAAGTGATGTAAACGTCAAGGGGAAATATTTATTATTGTCTTCAACAATGGTCACATCCCGAAAATTGGTTTCAACCTCATATGTGGGGTTTCTTTGTTACTGCAAAGTACTGCGCACATATATAGAAATAATATTTTGCCTAGCAATGTAAAAATCCAGGCGAATGTACTACAAAGTCATAAACGATACTCGTATTTATTCTGTAAATATATTTCGTAAATTATTTAATTTCCAAACAAATGTTATTCATTTTAGATGACGATGACCAGAATATATATAATATATATTGCTTGTGCGTACGAGATATAACATTTGGCATTATCATTTATGGGCGTTAAGATTTTTAGTATAAGTGCTGCCAGATGAATTCTAGTTTATGGTGATGTAGAATGAGAAATTGATTGATTATATAGGAAATGTAAGTGTAAAATATTTTCTGCTTACTTTCTGATTGCAAATCATAGTTCTGTTTAGACATTGAGACATTAATTTTAGAATTTTGAGCTGTTATAAATAGATTACTGCAAGTATTGATGTAATAATTGCAATTATTATTATACATACAGCAGTAATAGAAATTAAAACAGGCGTGATCAGAACTGTATAACGTGACTTGGTCGTATGTTAACATCTGCAAGTTTAAGTTTAGACATAGCACTTTTTCCAAATGAATACTTGAAGCGGTATAGGGCGCGTGATATTTCAATATTACCTACTATTATCTCAAGCCTCGATTTGTAGCTGGCTTTTGTTCTAGAATACGGGCTTTACTGGTTACACTTTCCACGAGGTTATGTAAGAAGCGTTAATCTTGTGAATCTTGTGCATTAGAAACGCACATACCATCATCAGTTCACCATCAGGTTAATAGTTCCACATTACAAGCTCTGATTGTACGTGGCGAAGTGTGAAACTTTTTAATGTTCTATAAATTGCCTATTCACAGTTGTAGAACATTTGATGTTTCTGCAGATGTTAGTTGCTTTCGTGTGAATCGGCATGTCAGCTTCAAATGTATTTTATACTAAACTAGAGTTTACCCCGCGGCTGCGCCGCGGGTTAACCTCTAGTGCGTGTCTCTTGTTTAAAGAGCAAGTGCTACAGGTTATATTATATTACAATATGTTTATGTATTTGCCCACGGAAGATTCACTTCATTTTATATCGCTAATTATACATACTATCCCCCGTCTATCTGTCAACAAAATAAATTACAAAACTTGACCAAAAAGGCCAAAATGGTCTAAATGACCAAAAGACCACAGTGACCGACATGGCTAAAATGACGGAATAGGCAAAAACGACCAAAAAGACCAAAATAATCAAATATGCCAAAATGACCAAAAAGGCCAAAATGACCAAATAGGCCAAAATGACCAAATAGGCCAAAATGACCAAAAAGGTCAAAATGATCAATAAGGCCAAAATTACCAAATAGGCCAAAATGACCAAATAGGCCAAAATGAACAAATAGGCCAAAATGACCAAAAAGGCCAAAATGACCAAAAAGGCCAAAATGACCAAAAAGGCCAAAATGACCAAATAGGCCAAAATTACCAACAAGGCCAAAATGAAAATTATCCCTTGTCCATCCTCAGTATTTAATTTACATACGTGCCGAATTTCAGCCAAATCGGTCCAGTAGTTTTTCCGTAAAAGCATAACAAACAAACAGACAAATATCATTTTATCCCGGAAACTATCCCATTTTTCGGGATAAAAAGTATCCTATGTTCATCCTCGGTATCGAAAATATATATATACTGAGTTTCAGCCAAATCGGTCCAGTAGTTTTTACGTGAAAACGGAACAGACAGACAGACAGACAGAGTTACTTTCGCATTTATAATATTAATAGGGATAATTTTAGAATGTGTCCACCGCGGAGGAAGTGCGTGGGGGGGCTTGTGGTATTCACCACTTTGGTAATTTGGTAATGGTCCTCCCGAAGAATTACTATGCTCACTAGAGTCCAGAATACCAAATACATCCTCCGGTGTTTCCTTCCTTTATCGTATGCTAGGGTCACAGGTAAACGTGACTACTCTGCGGGTCCATCAACTTGTTCCACTGCCGGAGAAAATTAAGCCTTCAGCGATTTGAATCTCTCTTTGCATGGGGCGGTTTGTAACTCGCTCTACAAATCCACTGAGTAGAGCGTGTGCAGAACACTAGCGCGATTGAATTCTGAAGAATAATAGGCCACACCAACTCCAGGTGAGATTCTGATGTACTGTACTGTGGCACTTAATATGTAGGATGCCAGGAAGAGATCGTTTTAATCGATAAGAACGCCTTTTGGATTGCCATGAAAGTATTTGAACTATGCTTTTATAATTGTTAATTTTGTATCCATCTCTGTTCAATCGTATTGTGTCAGCCGTGATGACTGTGCAACAAATATCCCTGTAATGGACATTTCTTTTTACTAAGTGTGAAAATCTCGATTCGCGTGATGCATAATTATCCTCACCCTAAAAGTAAAAAGCTAAATAGTGTAACATATATGAGCCGATATTATTATAAGTTGCATTAAAGTATTTTCAATATAAGGGCTTGGAGCTTAAAACTATAAATGTATCCAAATGACATTTATTAGTTATGAATTAATAATTACCAATTACATTGCCATTCTTTCAAGTCTCGAAGGTTAGAAGATACTTGCGACACTACCCTCCGGGCTAAAAGGGCCTCTATTGAAGTCATTACGACTTCGTAAGAAACTCGTTTTCATATTCGCTTTCTTAATGGTATGAAAATTAATAATTTAATATAATTAACATCGGCCGGTTCGGCGGCGGAAACAGCGGAATCACTGAAGCGGCGGAAATATGCAACCCTCAGTGAGAGTTATATGTTTGTGCCGTTTGCTGTCGAGACGCTTGGACCGTGGGGTCCTGAGGCCATGAGCCTCTACCAAAATTTATCAAAACGACTCATCGACTCTTCAGGTGATCAGAGGGCTGGTGCCTACCTCGGCCAACGGATCAGTATGGCGATCCAGCGAGGAAACGTAGCCAGCCTTCTGGGCACCTTACCCATAGAAGACGGTGATCTGGGCTCAGTATTCTACTTATAGTCTTGAGGGACTATGGGTAGAATACAATACAAATAAGTTAAGTTTTCTTACATTGTATTCAATAGTATGTAATTTATATAATATTTACGAGTAAATGTTTTTTATAATTTACGTAATTACATTAATATCTGTAGTCTAGGTACAGCATGCAGAAAACATTGTTTACACCTGTAACAATTCTCACAGCGGCTCATCAACAGTCATAAGGCGTTTCCCAAATAAGTTCAGAATTCAATTCACAAAATTGCCTTGCGCGTTTTAGTCTTTAATTGTATGGGTGACCTCAAGCTGTGCACTGCTTGACAGCAACTCTCGGTGGCATACCAGGGCCGTTTTGCGAAACACGAGTGAATTGGAGCAGGCAATTTGCGTGTGAGAATTGTCCTAGGATTTAATGTAGTGCAGTATAGGTTGTGAGGGTAGGCAGTTGTATATAACAGACAACAATCTAAACAGCAACAATATTTTTTGCAGCAAGACGAATCGTATTGTGGTTTTTGCTCAGGGAAGAAAACATCCAATGATTTTGTTATAAATAATAGGTCATTTAGTCGTAATGTACTCCTAGGTATTTTCCATAAACACAAACTGAAAAGACAATTTTTCACTTTTAAATTAATTCACTTACGCATTTACTGGCGATTTTATACGCGCAATATGTTAACTATTATCGCATATACGCATTGAAAGTTGCTTTTTTTTCTATCTATCGAAGTGAAAAGCCTAAATGCCTAGCTAACGTACCTTGTGAAGATTTAGTGTGGGTAAATACACTGACCATAGTTATGATTTTTTTTATTTAATAGACATTCAAGGGCTGCATTTTCTTTTTCTATTTTGCTTGTAGGCAGACGGGTCCACTTGATAGTAGGTGGTTACCGTTGGCCATCTGCAGCATTAAGCGAGCGAAGCGTTGCCTACGTTGAGATTTTAAATATCTGTTTACGCTCTTTTTGAAGAGCTGCATAAGAGCCCCCTGGGTAAACCGCGAGAGGCAATTCATTCCATAGTTTGCTCACGTATGGTATAAAGGTGATGATTTCACTCACATAAATAATTTCTGTTCTCTAACAGGGTACTACTACTTATTACCCTTATTTGGCTCAGTCGTGAAACATTAACAGATTATCATTCAAGTGGAAAATAACGCACAACTAGGCCGATTGTCTAAACAATTCGATACGTTTAATCATAGCTATTACAGTCTACAGGGTTGTCTACGTATAATTTAGATTTTACTTTTATTTTGATACGTGGTAATATAGTTTGTGTGATCTATAAATAAACAATTTTTTTAAACATTCGATATACACGAAATTGATTTGCCATCGACGACCATTTGCTTTTAACAAATCATAGGTCCCTCCCCTAGTCTTTCATTTTGATAAGTGTAACAATAAAAAAAAACTTATTCAAATGTATTTTAGATACAATGTAAAAATGTATTTTACATTCTGCTTGATTATATGTATATTATGAATATATGTATATTTCATATTATTTTATACATATAAATTACTGTAACAACTATATTTTCATGGATGTAAGGAAAATTTTCTGAACTTTTCTAGTGTCCTTCCATAAAATCCAAAAACGGACGTAGAGGCGTAATACTTCTTTTAGAATGCAGGCTGCATTTTGGAATACGCTACCACTTAAAATCAGACTATTGTGCCTTAATTATCAATATGCAATTATTCAACTTTTATATGATTACTATTTATCAGTAAAATATATCTCATGAGTATAAATAATAAAAATTGTACGCGTCGCGCGTCGTCCGCGTAGAATATTTTTCTCAGAACTCTAAAAAAAAGTAACATAAAAGTATAGGCTACTTTAGTTACTCTTTGTAACATCATCTGGCTGCCAGTGGAACGCCCGTGAAAATCGGCCCAGCCGTTTCAGAGATTAGCCAGAACATCCAGACAGACAAAAATTGATTGATTTTTTATATAAATACCGTATATACTTTCATATTATGATAGATATATAGATAGATAACACTTTATTGTACACCATTACAGAAAAACTTACGAACTAGTATTATTATAGTAGGGTACAAAGGGCGGTCTTATCGCTAAAAAGCGATCTCTTCCAGACAACCCGTGGCAAGAATATCCCGATTAGAAGTGGCGATGGTGGTATGCATAATTATTGTACGATTACTTCAATTTTATTAATAAATATATAACTATACTATATATACAAATATACACATAAGTTATATACATATATAATATATGGCGATAATAAGCAACTATTTAAACATAATAAACATATAGCTATATGCAATATAATATATACTAATTACATAAAATTACATATCATTATATTGCAGATAAAATTTTCTGACTAAGTTCTTAAATATTATTAGGGATTTTGCTTGTCTGACAGCAACAGGCAATGAATTCCAAAGTTGGACAGCCTTAACCGTGAAAGAATTATTGAAGAACGTTGTATTATGAATAGGAGTAATAAGTCTATGTTAACTGGAAGGGCGTAAATTGTTAGAGCAAGAAATAAATTCGAAGCGTTCTTTAATGTACTGTGGAGTAGTAGGGTTGAATAAAATACTGTAAAGCAATGAAAGAATATGAGTATTCCGGCGAATACGGATTGGCAGCCACTTGAGCTTTTTTCGAAATTCAGAAATTCATTATGTATTAGTAAAAAGCTGTTAATCTGACATTACAAACAAACTCTTCATTTTATTTATCTGTATAGATTAAAAAAAACTAGAATAGAGACATCAGAGTTCATTCACCACTTACATCGTCAGACGAGCTCAGTCGCTATAAGATAGCTTGCCTGGAAGACATAGCTCTAAGCCGCCTGTTGTTCTGCCTAAAAATATTGTAATCAATTTATTGTATACTAGCTGCGTCCCGCGGTCTCACCCGCGTGGTGATGGAAAATTGTTATATTTTGGATAATTCACACAATATCTTTATAAATTATAGCATATGTGTTATTCTGATGTGTAAGCTATATTATTGTAAAGTTTCATGAAAATCCATTCAGTAGTTTTTGCGTGAAAGAGTCACAAACATACATTCTTACAAACTTTCGCGTTTATAATATTAGTAGGATAAGATCTATCTATTCTATCTATTTGTTTTTCCAGTAAATGACTTGTAGAAACCCACCACCACGCATTCATAATAGAGAATGCTTTAAGATGAAACTGATAGTAGATTCGATATAGTAAGGATCTTGTAATATTAAATGGTTTATGACCGTTTCTTTTCTTGATGCCAACTTCGTTGCTCAATGTTTCATTATGGTCAGCGGCCTTAATGAAACGGGTCCATTGTTGTTTCACTCGTTCGACGACAAAATACTAGAGCATAGTGAGTACACTTTATTTGAACAACGTTCCACGGTCTGCGTGCTCATTCATTTTATTTTGCAACAACAATGGTAGGTTCAGTGTCGTTATATTTAACGGTAATTATAAGTTTTAACGGTACTAATGTTTATAATTAATAAGTTAGCACCTATTATGTTTTAATGGGCATGTGGTTTGAAAAAAAAATGGGAAGCATTTTCTCATTATCCGTACGTAATTCCTTCACCTACTTACCATATTTAAAGTCATAGTAGCTGTATGTTTAATAGCCGGTTCCTATATCTTACCATTCATTCTCTTCCCTACCATCAGTTGAATTTTGAGATTATGTGTATGAAGTTTATGTCATATTTTAACCGATAGTAGGGGAAAATGAACGGTCGCTAAGAACCGGCCATAAGTCAGCCGTATCTCGTTCAAATGGATTCGAGTCCTAGCCGAGAGACTTAGGTAGATTTTCAGACCTAACGTGTGTGTATCAACTACCTGAATGATGCTGAAGAAAAACTTCTCGAGTTTCTTTTTCTTTGATATTTTCATCATTCCTCTTAGTGCATCTGTGAGATGTTTGTGGACTATTATTATTATATCCCCAAGCCAAGCAGCTTACGCTTGTGTTATGATCCCAGACACCCAGATTATAGTAAGTAACGGAAATTTTAAACGAAATTGTACTTATATATACTGCACTTTTTTCTCAGACAGATGTTCGATGCTTAGTTTGATTATGTTTAGATATTTAATGGAGGTTGATAACTTTTTGCCGTAGCGTCTAGCCAGTTTTCTGTGTACATGTATGGCCGAAATAAATTTCTGTTGGCGGCCTCAATTCTAGGCTAGATTGTTTCTTTTCATTAGTGCGAATCAGGTTACACCTAAGATCCCACCAATCAATCTCACATCTTATCCGGCAGCTTTCCAAAAGCAAATGTGTGTTACACATTTGTTTCGCAAGTCGTGGTAGTTAAATATGTAATGGTCGATTCCTATATCTTACTAACCGTTCATTTGTCTTACTACTAGTTAAAATTTTTCGGCAAGTTCCATGTAAGTAATGTCTTTCTACCGATGATGATAAGGCAAGTGATTGGATTGTAAAATATAGGAACCGGCCATAAGAGCTCGTATAGTCTCGTTTCAATGACGTGGATTCGCATCCTGGTCGGGAAATGTTTGTCCCTAAAATGAGTTGGAGATGGGATTTTTTTATTTCGCAAAAAGCGCTAAAATACAGTAAGACATTAAGAACAAATTACATTATTATTATTATAAATACTTATTTTTTGATGATTACATCCTGATGGATATTTTAGTGATGCGAAAACATGCTAATTTATTTTTTGTGTGTTAACAGAGATGTAAATGCGTTAATCTGGCGCTAAAGTGGCAACCGTTAGCTAGGGTACCAACAAACTATATTTTTGTAGATATATAATGGCTGATGAACCGGCAATTAAGGAAAATGAAAAATTTACTAGTTTGCTATTTGTGCACAGATAACTGATTAGACTTTTTTGTTTGCCCACAGAAAACCTCGCACCATCAGAATTGAAGAAACTTAGAAACAAACAGAGGAAAGCGAAACGTAAAGCGGAACAGGAAAGCGCTTTAGCCGCTCAGGTTCAGGTATATTTTGGTCTCTTTGCGAAGCCTCACAAGAGACTTCTGGAAAATACCAATGCATGGTAACAAATCATATGGACTAATAAAAACATAATCTATAGTAGTGAGCAAAATGTTTTGAAGAAGACACAAAAAAAACTCTAGCGGATTTACAGATGCTCTGTTCATATATCCCTTGTAGCAGAATAAGTCGTCAAATTTTGATTGATTTTATGAACCCGTGGCCTGTTTAACTGTTTTTTTCTTTTCTATTTACGCAGTCTTGAGTGTCTCTTATTGTGTGACTGTAGGCACGCTTATTATCCTTCACGACGCTATCATTTCTTCGGTCTAACTGGGACCTGTTGGATGGATATATGTTCTGCATATAACTAGACGATTTCCATAAAACTTGGCCAGGCCATTGTTGTAGTTCATCTACTAAGTTACGGACGTGAATACTCCAGACAACTGCAGCATATTAATCTCTGTGAGAATGTAGACGACAACAGAACAGGCTACACTTTGCTGCCACACGAATTCTAAAAATGGACTTCTCTTAACATTGTATTGATTTGGAATTCCAGGTTAAGAGAGAGCAGCACCATAAAGCGCGTCAGCAACAGGAACAAGGCGATCCTGAGGCGCCGCAACTCGATGAACTTGTACCTGATAAATTAGCAAGGGTATGTATGTTGTATTCTATTAAACGTTAGCAAAATGTTTTGCCCCCTTTTAAGTTTACCCTAACCTTATATGCATTATGTGAAAGTTTGAAGTTATTGAATAAGACGATTAAAAACAATGAACATTGCGGACAATCCTAATTTTTTGTTGTAGTGCTGTATAAAATATACCTTTCTGACAAATTTTATCCATACAGCTAATAGACTTTGAGAAAAATGACTATGGCATACAAAGACTGACGGACAGATCAACGGACGGACATGACGAATTGGTAATACATATTACAATGGAAATAGACAGCTAGTGTTCGTTTACCAAATTTCTTTAATTATATCTTATCTGTTATCCGTGCCACAACGGAGAAATAATACAATCTCCTGCGGCCATGCGGCCTGTCGTAAGAAGCGTCAAAACAACCCACATCCAGGTGGTAGGGCATTTGCCCGACTGGACAGACTGGATAAATAAAAGCATGTCGCCATAACAACATTGAGTTGTGTTCCGGTATTAGTGACCAGGTTCGAGTCTTCCTTAAGAGAACAACAACGTATTTATAGCACCTTTGGTAGTGCAAATGTCCATAGGCGATGGTAACCGCTTTCCATCAAGCGGGCCGTCTGCCTGTCTGCTGAACTCCTGCAATAAAAAAAATCTCTTTCTTCTATCTTGTGCCAATTGTCCGACCCCAAATAAATATTATGTGCGGTCGACTTAATATGTATTTTCCTTCCACACTCCTCTATTCGACATACGTCTGTCCACCACAACTCATCATCACACAATCACAATCTCTTTTTTGGTCTACCACCTGCCTAGTATAATAATAATTTACCTATATGGTAAGTTACATTCCCAAATTTCGAGGCCATGACAGTCAATTTGTCCGTATACGTATAGTATAAGAAACTCCTATCACGACATACTTTGATAATTAACATTTACATATCAAATAATATTTCCTTCCGACTTCCTGTCACGAGAACGGTGTTAAAGTTGACACACAACAATAGCTTTATTTATAGTATTAATATTATCAATAACAAAAGGCTAGATATAAAATTTACAATTACTACCTGCTTGATAAGAATGCAGCTGACCCTGATCGAGGCTATGCTGTTAGTGGAACACCTTTATTTGTTAAGGAGCTTCAATTACATGAACTGCTAGTATTGTAATGATTACCTATTATTATATTGTATTACGTATACCGTGTGTTAACGTGAAAATATCGTAAGAACATCGACATTATTTATATACATATACATATGTGATTTTCACTGCCTTTCCCTCTGAAATGGATAGAACTTATCATAGTACTTACTAGAACGTATATGATTGTTTTTTTTGTTACTTAATTATTATGTTTTTATAGATATTTTGGGAAATGTATTCTGGATTAGACCAGGGGTCTTCAAACTACGGCCCGCTGACCAAATCCGGCCGCGACAAATAATGGCTTATTGTTGTTTTTGCTGTGATAAATTTGTTACAAAAACAACTAATTATTGAATAACTCTGTTTTATTTGATTGTTCAATAAGCAAATAAATTGAGTTAAACATAATAATTAGCAAATAATTTATAGGAATCCCATTCACATTGTAAAACTCGTATGCAATAATGAGATTCATGTAAAAATCGAATTACATCCATGTAAATTAAAAATAAGCGCCTGTAAAAAATGTAATATCTACACGCACAACGTTAACGCTTAGACCACTGAGGCTGTTGACAGTGTATAACAGTTGTAAAAACTTTTATTTTATAAAATTTCAGGTCGAGGACCCATTAGAACAAGCAATAAAGTTCCTGCAACCACTAAGAATGTTAGCCGCAGATAAGATAGACACACATTTAATGGCCTTCGAAATTTACTTTAGAAAAGGTAGGTTTGTATTGCTGGACACATGCATATATAGCAGACATGCTTGACAGCCTACCTATTGGAAAATTTTCTTCACCTATGGACATTCGCAATTTGATGTTGGAACACAAGTCAAGTTTGTTGTGCTCTAGACATACAACGTATCTAGCTGGGGATTGTTTTTTTTTAATACATCCATATAGTATAGTATAGATTATTATACTAACAGCGTGTAACACCGCTAGGTAGTACCCTCCCCATTTTTGTAGGCGTATGTACAGTATACCCATCACGCTTGGTGAGGCGTGTTAGTGGGCTCGAAACATCGATTGTGTCCATATGCAGGTTTCATCACGTTTTCATTGTATTATAACACAACAAAAATATTCAATAATAGTCATGCACAACAATTTAGTCTGAAAATTGCTCAGTGGTGCATTCTTTCTGGAAATGATACGAACTTATGTTTCTTCGAAAACGCGAGGTAGAGACTCGAGAGCGTTGTTTAGTAAGCTATTAAGGAGAAATAATACCATTGTTGGCACTCCCCTCATTGATTGGCGCCTTGTCAATTTATTCAAAGGATTATGAAATTTAATATTTTCTTATTTTGTAGTCATATAATAAACAATATTATTCAATAGGATATGCCCGTGACTTTGTCCACGCTTGACTTGAAATTCCCAGGATAAAAAGTAGCGCAGATTTGAAGTTTAGGAATTTGATGTCGACCAGCGAAAACGCTTTGAAATCGGCCCAGTAGCTTTTACGTGAATCCAGAACAAACAGATAACAGACAAGAAATCGAAAAAAATATACATCGTGTTCTCCATCGTTTATATACTCTATTCCAGTTGGGTTTTTTTAATAGCTTTAATGTACAGACACGGCATGTTTAGAATTTTATAATATTAAAGATAGATTGCTACAAAATTAAAGGTAGTATAAAATTAGTTTTGATAGCTTGAATAAATTGATAGGATGTCAATCGTATAATCTGGTGCCAGTAATGGTGTAGCTTACCCAAGTAATAAAATGACATGATATCGAGGGCAGGGCTTCATAACAAATGGGCGTACAGACAAAAGTGCAGTTTTACACAAGGGACAAAATTGTGAATAAAACAAAACTAGTTGATTGTAAAAATTTGGAATTTCAGACTTTCTAAATTGTAAAATGCATAGTTTTTAGTAAACAACAAAAAATTGCATTTTTGCTTATACGCCTATGTTTATGAAGCCCTCGATATATTTCAGGAGTTTTGGCGGGAACTGAAAGGAGAAATGGCGCTGTCTAGTTTTATTTTCTAAAAATGTTTGTGTTACTCTAAAATGAACAGTGTAGTTTTGGGATATTGATAGTTTTTGAGTAGTAATTATGTACTGTATACTCAAATGTGGCTTTTCGAGTCGTCACAAGAACTCCGTGTAATGGGCATCTGTTGATAGCCTACAGTTCAGCTGAGCTGTACATAGGCTTAAGGAAATCAAACTATATTGCATTCTAAGATCTAGCTTAAAGGCCTAGCAGCCAGGCCATAAACTGAAATAAACCTGATCTATTCCAGAGCGTCCGCTCCTAATGCTGCAGAGTATGAAGCGTGCGTGGAACTTGGACAAGGGCCACCACCACCTGCACGACTGCCTCGTGCGTTTCACGAGGTGGCTGGACGACGCGTTGCCGAACTTACATCCGCACGTTGCAGCCGTTATCAAGGCAGAAGTGCAACCGGTGAGTTTCAACGATACATACATACATATTATCCCCGCAAATTACTATTGCGCCTGGCCGCCATTTTGGTGACGTAACCGTAGCCGAACGCTCAGTGCTGTTAGCATCGCTGGCCGGCGAGTACGCGTACATATCGAGTTGCGGATGACGTCACGTGAATGTTAATTTGACAAGGTTACAGCGCATTACCAATTTGCGAGGATAATACATAATATTATCATGCCTGTATCCCATTGGGGTAGACAGCAGCCCCGAACCTTGATTTTTTCTACAGGTAGGTAGGTTTCTACAACTTGCTAGGTAAAATTTTATGACAAGTGTAATACGCAGAAAATTTGGCTTAATGTTTGAGCAGCCCTGGTTTGTCCTATAAAATTAAGTCTATACTATATACAAATCTGTAAATAGTTAATTTTTGTGCATTATATTTAAAAATGTGAAAAATAAAATATCAGGGGGATAATTTGGACCAGGAGATTCCGAGAATGCAATTTTTAGAAATTTTGTCTGTTTGTCCATCTGTTAGAGCACATGATATTAAAACTACTGAACAGATTGAAGTGATACTTTACGTAGAGCTAGATTATATCCCGGGGCAAACTTGGGATACCTTTTATCCCGATAAATAACGTCGTTTTCGTGGGATAGACGAAAATAGCGAAAAAGATGGCGCTGCAATTGGGAACTATTGAACGTATATTAATGAAACTCAACATTAAGTTGGCTTATAACCTGAGTTAACACTTAGGATACATTTTATCCCGAAGTCATTTCTTTAGAATAGAAAGATCAACAAAATAGATGGCGCTGAAATCGCGTTTTTTCAATCCCAAATACCTACGTTGTCATACAAACAACATGTCATTCGTTGTATTACTTCAAAAATCAGGTTAAAAAATCGTTACGCCTCTGTTTTGCTGGGCAGTTGTGTAGACTATAATACATGGTGTTTATTATTATTATTATTATATGATGTCAAAAACTGAATTAAGTTGTTGTGTAAGTAATATAAAGCTACTGCATGGGCGGGGACCGACAAATGGTGGACCGCAAAAAAATGATACTTTCTTCATTGATATGAAAAAAAATACCTTTGTTATTTCCGCAGTTACATTCGTTCAATAAATATTTTTTTCTATAAAATGTTGTTAAAATGGCTATTGCGTCCGCACGCAATGCTCATGTCATATCGTAGAACAGACCCCGAGCGAAACTAATTTGACGAGTTTGACACGCGGCGCAAACTCTAGTTTAATATAATACCTGATCCAGAAAGGACGAATTCGCCGCGAAACGTTTCGCGCGAAATCATCCGCGCATTAGTGAGATACTAGGCACCAATACTAGGCATCGCACCCACAAGCATCGCGCGAATTCAAAATACGCGCGTAAATCGCGTGCACTACGCCAAACTCCCGACTCGCGCGTGACTCTATATTTATATCGCGAGTCGAGATACTAGAGACGCTTTGTTGCGCCCAGTTAACGTGCGAACTCCAGAGCGAGTGCACGTATCCAGGGAAATGGGCCGACAAAATTTTGATGCGAAACGAAATAGAAAAACGACCGGCGATATGGGATTAAGAATCACCTGATTATGCCAACCGAAAGAATTGGATGTACTAAACAAGTACATTCTATTTTCCTTCCGTTTTTGTCTCTTCCAGCGACATAAGCTAACCACAACTTGACCGCTTCGTTCAACTCGCGTAGGTACGCTCTTTTTGGGCGAAACGGTCGCGCGTGACACGCACGAGAGAATCGAGGCGAATTCGCTCCTTCTGGACAAGCCCTAAGCTCTGTGTCTGATAGTGTTGATGCGTGTCAAGCAGATGGTGGGCGGGCGCAGCGCGGTGCAGATGGCGGAGGAGTTCGTGGGCGGCGAGGGCGTGCGGCGGCAGGCGGGCGCGCTGTGGGGCGCGCGCGCGCTGCGCCGGCTACTGCCCGAGCGCACTGCACAGGCGCTCGCGCTCGCCACCTCGCTCCAGTATCCCGATCTCACTATACAGGTATGCTCGACCAAAACCACCTTCAAGCTAAATTTATACGAGTTTCTTATACATTGATAGATTCCTGGCACAAAAGGGGTTTGGCTAAAAGTGGCTAAAAATTAACAATAAGACTCATTTGAAAATAATGTAAGCGTTTATTCACACATAAAGCTAACTAAAGATATTCGAATCCAAAATTACGAAATCTGCCTATCGACCCCGTTTCACGGTATCAATTTTATGCAAGGTTATTTGTTGCAAGATTCATGTTTTGGTGTATTACTTTTGAAATAATATAACTTCTAATTAAAGTGAACTATTACCTAATACAACTAACGACTAAACTGCAGATTAAAAAGTTTTGTGCATGAAAACCCAAAATCTAATAAACAATAATTTATGTTTTAATTGGTTCAATTTGTTCACATATTTCAGGTCCGATGTATGTTAGACGATACGCTAAAACAAAAATTGTTTTTATTACTGAATACTATCGACTGTATAAAGGTAATCGCTGGCCGCAAACTTAAAAAATCAAGCCACTTTTACTCGAACCACAGTGTATCTAATCACCCCGTGAATTCTATTAACCCCGTTTTACGGTATCTTAAGTTCACGCAGCACGATTTTGATCTTAAATAGCTCGGCCCCAATGTAACTTAGGACCAGGTTTTTTAATAGTCTTGTATCTCAAGTATAGAACTTCTAAATAGCAATAGCTAAAAAAGTGGCTGCTCATAAAAAAAAATCATGCCAACCTCCGAACAAATTTACCCAAAACCCTTTAATAAGTGGACGGCGTTATGGGTAATGTTAATATAATAAGATGTTGACGTCTGATATGTTTTAAATGAAGACACGCGGATTGGTGGAGTTGCTGCACACTTTTTGTAGGCGTTAGAATTATTTGTATTGCTTGAATAACCAATCTAATAAGATGTATCCTATATACACTTAATTACTTCATAACTTTTGGGTATGGGCGAATAATACCAACTCATAATAGTTGAGTACGCGATGCGAAAACAGGCACCTGAGGGTGGACGTTGTTGACGGTTGCGTCCATTTGCAAATTTTCAAGACAAGCGCAGACGAATTCGTAGGCGGCCCCTAGTAATGCATTAAAATAATAAATGTTATAATTAAATATATTATGTAATCAATTAGTAATTGGAGCTACTTATGCAAAATGGAACCAAACTGACAGTTTTGAGAAAAAGCCGTTTGAAGCGTAGGAAGTCTTCAATGAAGCACCTTTTGCTTTAAATATGCGTATATTTTGATATTTTACAATAATTTTATAAATAGTTGTTGCGCGTACAAAAATTCGACGTCGTTCGTAGTGAATTTTCGAATATTGTCAGTTGGCCGTAGACAACGAGCGTTTGTCATAGACAATTTATGATATTGCGCGTACACACCGGCGCGAGCGTACTGTTTCATGCCCGGCTGGATTAGTGTGTACGTTCCTTTAATATTCGTGCCGCAACGCCGTTTTTATTAATATAATATTTTACAAAAACAATAATATATTAAAATATTGTATATTCTAATGTACAATATTCTAAATAATATTTTTCCAAAATTTAGACTAATTTTTTTTCTATGCAAAATTTTAATAAAAACGGCTTTTTCTCAAAACTATCAGTATGTGGGTTGGTTCCATTTTGCATAAGTACCTCCAATTAATATTGTATTCTACTTATAGAGCCTAAACACAGTGGTATGTAATTTTTAACTTTCCAAAAATATACAGGCTTCGTAAATACGTTTGTTGAGCAAATGTGTTGAAAATATTTTAGGGTTGCGTAGAAGTACTGGAGAGTCTGAGGGAAGGCGATTTTGGTCCGTGCGAGGAGCAGATCGAGCAGTACGTGGAGGCGTGCGCAGCTCGGTTCCCGTACGCGATCGCGTTCAAGGCGGCCGGCGCCACCAGCGCTGACACGCCCCACAACGACGACCAGCAGGAGCCGGCGTGCACCAACTGAAACGGTAATCCCACTCACCCACTCCTTTATAGAGTTCCCTAGGCTATAATAATAATATACTCGCAGGAGAGCTTCGCGGCGAAGCCTTAGGTGAGTAACAACACCTCGTAATCGACTCCTTTTTTTTTTTGATAACGCAGGGGGAATGTTTTTGGACACCATCCTCGGGTCCTTCGGGGGAAGGGCCAAAATGCAGGCATAAGGCCTGCATCGAGGGTGTGTGGGACTCTCAGCGACCGGTTCTCCACGCTCACTTCCAAAACGAAGCTGTCGCGAAAAACGACCGCCAAACTACCCACTAAACCTAAACCTGCGCCCCATTTGTAGCGCTTTTACGGGGTGTCTCGGGATCTCGTACAGAGTAACTGCACCATGACGCCCCTACGCTCTATAATTGGGTCACCCCGGGGAGCAGGGCGACCCACTTCGTACAGCAGGGGGGAAAGTCCACTGTCACCCCCGTAACAGCGGCCCCCTGTGACGGTATCTATGGGAGGGAAGATGCGCGTAGCGGCGCCTGCGACCGCCGGCCCGCCTCCTGCGGACGGGGTCCGCGTACGCGTCCTCCTCCCTTGCTCTTTCAGCGGCCTCCTTCTGCGACATGACGGATTCACAGATGGAGGAAACCGCAAGCCAAGAATATTGACCCTGGAGCATCGCTTCAACCATGCTATGAAGTGAACTCACAGGGCCAACAACGTAGGAGGGCCCTCTGGGGCCCCCAAGCGGCGTACTCCACGAGCGGGTGAAACGCTGTGTCTTGGAGTGCGCCGCACTCGTAGCAAGACGGGGAAGGTTCCCGCCCCACTATTTGGTGTAGATACTTACCAAAGCAGCCGTGCCCGGTAAGTATCTGCACCATCCTGAACGTCAGGGTCCCGTATTTCCGGGAGACCCAGCGAGCCAAGTGGGGTCGCATCGCCTCCACGTCACGATTCCAGCTTCTGGGGACTCCGTGCTTACCTTAGCCAGCCGGCACGGAATGGAGATCGGTGGAGCTTAGACTCGAGCTCCAGGGGTAGAAGTGATAAATGGCCTACCGTCATGCCTAGCTCATCTCTTGACATCCCTTAGCCACGAATCTATAGACTTACGCACTGTTTCCAAGGGAAATTTCGCCACTCCAAAGATTTTTTAAGAGACTCAATGACGCCGTGGCGTTTAGAGGCCATGTCCTCTAAAACTGACCATAATTTGATGTCTAAAGGGTTGAGATCTAGGCTAGATGAGGGCCAGTCTTCAGCTCTTATAAAGTCTGGACCGTTGGTTCTAAACCAAGCTTGAGTAGTTGGTACCTTGTGACCAGGTGCAAAGTCCTGCTGGAATGTCCACGGTATATTTTTAAAAAGTGTATTGTGAGAGGTTTCACACATGATCTAAGACTATTATCTTGATACACTTTAGCTAAAATTTTCACTCCTTTTTCACAAAAATGTAGTTTTGTGATTCCTTGATAAGACACGCCCCACCAAACCATCACTGACGCAGGATGATGACCACGTTGTACCTTTCCGACCACTTGAGCAGCTTGTTTAGAACTGTGAGCGTACACTTTATCATTTTGCTTATTGTAGTGTTCTTCAATCGTAAAAAAAAAAATTCATCGGTAAAGAGGATATTTCTGTGCCTTTCACCTGCGTATCCCCACAGAAGGCGTTTTGATCGATCCACTCTCTTTAATTGTTAAGATTGGTTTAGGGCATGTCCTGTGTATCGACAATAAGCACCGAGCATCAGGTTTCGTTTTATAATGCGCGACAGAGTCCTAGCGAGAATCTTCAAATTCAAAAGTTTTTATTCAAAACAAGTTCCACTAGAGAACACTTTTTGAAGGTCATACATATAGGTTAAAATTTAATTCTACTTCCTAGTCTATGTACACCGCTTCGCAACGTGTTATTTCTGTTAAGGAGAAGAAGCGGCAACAAACTCCCCAGCAACACGTCTAGCTAAAAATTGTTTTTCTTTATATAATTTATATTTAAGTTCTTTTTTTTAAGTTTTATAAAGAATTATGTTACGGAATGACTTTTGAAGAATTAATGGAGTTGTAGCAAACAGTGCATATTCAATAAGACAGAACGCAATAAAAGGATAGAAAATATTAATATAGTTATAAATATATAGACATACCGTACTAAATTTTTTTTGCAACATGTCTCCATATATTCCTTACAAATACGGCAAGATAAAAACGTTATACTCGTACAAAACATAGTATAAGAGGTTGGAGCGAGCTGCCATGTAAATGAAGTTTTGTCATTTAAATATTCTTCAATAGTGTAGTATCCCTTTTTAAGCAAGATACTTTTTAATTTGGTTTTGAATTTAGTGAAGGGCAGATCTAACATTTCATTCGGAATCTTATTGAAGAAGCTTCATTTCTCGCAATAAGATTTTTTGCTTCCTAATGGGCTATCGACGAATGGCTTTAACAGTCTTTGTAGTTCTATCTAAAATTATGTGAAATGGAGGAAAAACGAAAGTTTTCAAAATAATATTCATGTTCCAAATTCAAAATAATTAAAAAGTTGAAAAAAAGAAAAGTTTTTATGTAACAGTATTTATGGCCAGACTAGTTATATACCTTTTTGAGCAAGGCACTTTTTAATTTAGTGAAGGGAAGATCTAATATTTCTTTCGGGATTCTATTGAAGAAGTGTATAGCGACCCCAAAAAAAATTTTTGACATTATACTGTAGTAAAAGTTGGTAATAATAATAATCATGTTCTTTTCAGTGAAATGTGACGGTCTGTGGCCTGAAGTGTTCAACCGAGTACGAGTAACGGAACATTTATATATATTTTAGGGTTTATTAATATTTGTATAATGATTGGTTTCACGTGTGTTGTCATATGCTGTGCGGTATACCTATTTTCACCGATGCGATAATTGCACTATACATTAGAAAAGTCCCTTCAACAACATAATTATAAAATTAAAATAAATCCATGACAAAATATTTCGATATGTTCTTTATTGTTTTAGTTCACGGGCCATAAGAATTTCTGTGGTCATTATTTATTATTTTTAAAATTAATTGAATTGTATTATCAGCTCATAAATGTTCCATTGTTGTGCTCAGGTCTCTATATTCTAGCCATAATTGTCTATGGCGCTTATCGGGTGTTACACAGCGGTTATCTATGTCTAGGTATCATCGCGATGTTTTCACGCTGTTAATACTTTTAACGTCTTGTTATAAATCCTATGATTCCTGATATCGATATGTGTATTTCAATAATAGGGATGAATTTGGGATAATTCTTATCCTGGAAAATTTAACAGTTTATAGGCAAATTTTGGTATGAGTCCAATGAATCAATCACTATATTTACATATATTTATGTGCATTCGTTAAAAATATATATTATGAAATTTTTTATATTGAAATTTAATTTAAATTGGGATTCCGTTCTACATCTCGCAAAATATTTAAATGAAATATACATACACAATTTTGATTTTAATCCCTAAATTTTTGTTTGGAATCCATTGGGTAGTTTCGGAGCCTATCCGAGACGAACTTTCGGACAAGACTGACAGACACATCTAAAATCGTAGTTCATTAGGCGTATGACAAACAGCAGCTTTCATTTATGATTTAGCATTGGTTTTGAAATAATAGGTTATTTTAATTTATTATGTGTAAAAGATAGAGCCTGGGCGGAAAGAGAACCATAAGATTTGAGGGCGCTACTGTGCTGAAGGGATCGCCATCCTGCATGGCAGTCCGCTGCGTAATCCAGGACTCTGAATTTTGTTCCAAGCTGCATTCCTGCATTACTATTACAGACCTGCACTGCGGGATAGTGAATAAGCCTCTAATGATCGCATTTGTTATGTTGGCAACACTGTTACGTCACTACAATGCGCCTGTAAATCTTGATATTTTGAGACTGTTAGAATAAAACGTTTTCAATTTATGCCTTAATATATTTTATTTTTTCAATTTGACGTCACAACAGTTCTCTTCCCGCACAGACTATATAGACATATTTATCTCTTAGTGAAAATATTTATATCGCTGGCAACCTAAATCAAATAACATGGCGGTTGAGGGACTTGAACACTCGTAGCGCTGTCCCGGCTGCCGAAGTACCCTTCGGTACGATACGCTTTGTAAATAATAATTATTAAGTTTGTACTATACAAATAACGTTAGCATAATACCTTTTTAGACTTGAACTCAAAAATGACTGCCGGTTGAGACGTTATGGGGAATTTACACCTTCGATCATAAATGTTTTAATACACTATACGGCGTTTTCATCTAAGCGGGATTATTATCATTATGCGTTAAGCTCGGTTCCCACCAAAGCAGAGAGAAGAGGAGACGAGAGGAGGTGTGCTGCGAAGCTGGCAGGTTATATCTCACCTCGCCGAAGCGGAGAGGAGAAGTGTAGCGGAGAGATGTGAGCTTTGTGTAGCCTCGCACACGCTTCCTCGCGGCACAAAATTCTATAGAAAAATAAGACATCTCTCTTCTCCGCTTAATCTATTTCCACCGAAGCTAAGCGGAGCTGATTGGTTATATAAAACACATCTCCTCTCGTCTCTTCTCTTCTCTGCTTTGGTCGAAACCGGGCCTAACAATAACATTGACACACAGGGTTACCAACTGTCGGAAATATCAACCCTTAAGTCAAAAACTCCTAAAATCGCTACGATTATATTAGAATACTCGCCCCATAAAGAACAATTTGTTTATTGTATTATCCTTTTTTCTCCCGGGAGTGGTTTCTAGTTGTTGGGGTGTATAAGAAAAACGGTCTAAACTATTAGTCCGAAAGTTTTGACTTAAACATGATAGCTTGTGTATTATTTATATCGTATATTAAATGCTACGTTATTTGTGTCCCGGGAATATCAAGTTGAGCGTGGACAAAGTTGCGGTTATATCCTGGTATATGATTCTTGGAGAACTGCTTAACACTTTATCCCTCAGTTACATTACACGTGTGTAAGTCACTCCTAAAGTAGAATAAAATGGAATTGATTTAGAAAAAAGTATTGTTTTTAATAACTATTATGATCGAAGGTTTTTTTTACAAATTACTAACATGAACTCAAATTTAACTATTTAGTTTCTTTTGTTTTTATTATCACATTTTGTAGATATGTGTAAAGTTTTGACAATAATTATATAATGAATACTCCAGTGTAACAGCGAGCATCTTATTTGTTAATTTTATACAAATTGTGTTATATCATTTTATATACGGGTTGGTTAATATGTTCGCTTGTCTTTAAATATATTTTGGCAAAGAATGTTAATGCTAGAAATGTGACCAGTATCATAACGTAATACGTAGAAAATGGTGATGACTGAACAGTCGGTTCAAGCAGAATTTCGCGCAATATCTGACTTTAGTTATTTCTTATACTTCCCTCAAGAATGTTTCAAAATAATTAAGAAGCTGTATTAAATAAAATAATAACAATATACGTTCGATGTATTTTTACTTGTGGCGTGTTGAAAAGAGATGCCAATACAGATGTACGTTCATCTTTTTATACAGTTGTCATTTTAGTTAAATTAATGCGGATATTAGATGAATCAACGAAATTGAATCAATTTGGTTGAAAGGCACGGAACTGAAAGACTACGGTATTCAATGACATTGAATGATTCAAGTTTATGTTTATATGGATCAATTTGGTTGATTCATCCAAGTTGAAAAACGGAAATGAACCGTCTAATATCGACTTGAGACAGTTTATAGTTGATGATGATAGTATGAAAAGCACAGTAAGGAAAGAAATAGCTAATTTCAATATATGGTCATTATACCAAATCCTTCCTATATTGTGACAGGAATGACGTTAGATGTTTCGGCACGCAATTTACAGCGTTTATAGAACTGATATTACACGGTTCAAAAAAATATTCAGACTTAAAAGGACGACTAAATTCAATGAAATTGAAAGTCAATTTTTTGATTACATTGTACACTTTGATTGGTTCATGAAAACTGAAAAACAAGAGTGAAACATGTAATATAATAAAATATCTCACAGCCTACTTGACTGTGACTTTTTATGCAGAAATTGTATGCAAATCTCGGTTGTTAAATGAAATGTAATTTTTTGGGCTGCCAATAAAACTACAATGTTTCGAGTCAGGTCAAATATCTACGATATGGCCTGAGTTAAACTCTTAACACAAGTGACGATCAGTCAAATAATATTAAGACTTGGCTGAAAGGTCTACGTCAGCAAGCCATAATTTTTTTTTAGAGGAACATTGCAAACGCGATTGCCAACCTGCATATTATTATGGAGAATACAGATAAGGAGGACAATTTCCATGTTAAAAAATGTTCGTTTAAACAGCATATTTCCCGTCTACTTTGTCTCTTATGTCTAGCTTCAATAATCCCCACTTCTACGGCTGCGAGGGAAATGGGCAGCGCGATTATGTAAGCTCGCTATTTTCCCCCCTTGTTGCCATGGAGTTGGAGATAATGCATGAGCTGTTAATTGGTTACCGATGAAGTGAAGTTAGCAGATTATTGTATACTAGCGCCATTCTGGAGGACTAAAGCGGCCACTTTCGCAGATACGCTTTACGAGTATGACAAGTGTCTAAATAAAGTGGAACGTTATGTTATGTCTTACATCAGTATATCTAGGAATGTTAATTTTCCTAAGCGGTTCACTATAAGCGGCCGTTATAGACCCCCTGGTCGATTACTACTGTGCTATTTATTTTTAACACTAAACAAATTCAATTTTATATCCATATAACATGGTACTCCTTGTCTATGTGCTCCAAACCAGAAAATTGCACGGAAAATGCAATTGTTATCATGTTATTTTAGTTTGGTGGAATTATCTGTTTATGTATTCGAGTCGTGTGATTGGAGGATTTGTACCCGTTTCATCTTGTAAATAAAATAATAAAATTTTATTTTACAAATTCATTCACTAGTTTTATTTCATTTGGTTTGGGTTACAGAGCTTTACTCCTAGATAATTGCAGTTCACTTATATGAGACACAATAATTTAAGGTACCTTCCCACTATCGTATTCATCATGACTACTAGGAACGTATCCAGTAAAAATGTTCCTTGTATTGAAAAGTGTTATACTACGTCCAGTAGAATGTCACCAACCAACGACGCAGGCTGCGAAACGGGGAACATACGGTTTCTAACTGAATATTACACTAGTTTTCTCACTACTAGAATACGTAGCAGACAAGCTGACGACCAACCTGATGGAAAGTGGTTACCACCAGAGATATGCCCTACTAATTGCACTTGCAGCAATCGAAATTTTTGGGTCTTTTAACCTTTTGTAAAAATAATATCCCAAGGCGCTAATACTAAAGCATGATTTTTTTAAATACACTAAAAAGTAACATAACATGAAAATGTTTTTTTTACATTAAAAAAAATGTATCGTTTTCCCGCAACCACCAGTTGAAAGTATTGCGTATGCTACAAGGGGCCATCCACAAATTACGTCACATCTTGAGAGGGGGGGGGTGCCAAGGAATCCTAAATTTCGTGACGTTTCATTTCAAATTTAATTAATTTAATGTAATCTTTAAAAGATGAAATTTGAACTATTAACGAAAAGCTTCAAAATATTTCCAACTTTTGTCAGTATGAGCAATGTTGAAATTATTAAAAGTAACTTTTTAATTTAATAGTTTCTTGATGTAAAATTGCAAAATGTCACATATTTACATAACACTACAGAAGGATAAGTCTCACGAACATGACCAGCTGTGACAGACGAGGAATATACAAAAATCATTTTTGTGGATGGCCCTTAAGGAGGGTAGTGTTAATTATGTAAATCCAATATATTATACAACTATGTAGTAAGTATGCTATACGGGTCGCAAGTATAGCGGCTATAAGGCTCCTGAATCCTATATTTCTAGATGGCACCAGTGGTCATTCTTTAATTTTTGTTTTTCTGTCATTGAAAAACATTTTTAACGCAAATCAGTCAATACTTAAAACAAACATACATATAAAATAATTTCTCATATTATTATTGATTTAGTTGTAAATATCACATGATCTCTTAAAACAATTAAAATTATTTATTATCATATTTCAATAATACGTACGGTCTGTTCGTGATAACTTGACACACACGCATACTAACCCACAAAAAATATAAATAAGCTTATAATAAAGAATGTTACAAAAGGTAATTTTTGTTTTCAAGTAATTGTGGCGATTTTAGATGCTATTAACTTCAATGTGTTAGTATATTTTTGTTTGTTGGTAACCCTGCGTGTCATGTAATAGTAACACAGTATAAAATAAAAAGTACTTCAATTGCAAAGTATGTCATTTGGAGGGGCTCATTGCCTCCCAGTCGACCTTCGAAAAATTGATTTCGATTTTGTCATGTTGAGGTTTATATTGCCTGTAAACAAGAAAACAAACATTATAATGGAGTGTATTGTTACGAGCATGGGACTCGAATTGTAAATTACTATAGGGTTTTATTAGAACTATACAAACACGTCAGTTACAAATATAACTGGACGCAACCAATACATTCTGCACGATTCAGTAATACACCCAAAATCGTCTCTATATCGCTTATCGAATGTACATCTTGCTCGTATCGTAATCCTCACTTGACTCACTCCCCCTCCGTTCGGGCATTCCTTTTATCTTGTACAAATAAAATATGTGTCGACGCAAAACAATCATTTCCAAGAATTAGTTCGACACACCTGTCTAATGACTGCCATAAAACAAGTACAATAAATAACAATTGTTTTTCTTAACTACAAATTTTAAAAACAAAGTAAACAAAAGAAGTCCAAATACGGGAAAGGTAATAAACCAGGTGTGCATTTACTTTGTCGGCATGTAACATTATATTTTTTATAATTTAACCTAAAAAAATAGCTGCTACCTATTATATGATGATTTTTAAATTCTTGCTAAATAAATATACGACGCGACATATATACGACATTCTAACATATTAGTAATGCTGGTCGATCTATTTTAAAACCTGCTATATTATATATGACCATTTTTGCAATATACCATATATATTTGCAGTGAAATTAGAACAGAAAATAAAACTTACAGAGATGTGATTGAATATCATTTTTAAACTTGAATGTTGATAAATACTTGGTGATGACAAAATACAAAATCATGGAGACATTATGTACATAGAAAGAAAAAAGTTTGAAACTTGAATATTCATGAATACTTGACATTGACAAAATACATAAATAATGGACAGACGTACATAGAACAAATAAATTTTTTGAAACCTGAATATTCATGCATACTTAACGATGACACATTATGGAGAGACGTATGTACATTGAAATAAGATTTTTTTTGTGAAAACATACCAATAATTGACTCCTGAAGCATCAAACATTTTCTTTGATGCAATATTTGTAGGTTTTGATGCATTTTTGTCTGACATATATATAACTTCTCTGATACCAGATTGTATTATCATTTTAGCACATTCATTGCAAGGGAACAGACCGACGTATATAGTACAGTCTCTGACATCAGCTGAGTTTTTGTTGAGTATTGCATTCATTTCTGCATGGCACACTGAAAGATAATTTTAAAATTACTAGCTAGGAAATATAACAACATGCACACTCATAACGCCTTTTATATCTTATTACATTGTTTTACCTTTCTATTGATCAAAATTGAACTAAGTCCAAACAAATAATGCTTTCTGCCACCCATGGCCCTTACCATAACTATTGTATTGCCTTCAACAGAATAGTTATTAAGATGTAAAAACCCAACAAAGCCAGAAAAAGTACCAGTAAGTTGGTGGTTTCCAGACAAATCGGATACAAGTAAGTTAGTCACCCCAACACTTCTATTTAAGTTTAATTAAAATTACATTTGACAAAGGGCATCAATAAATTACATGTAATTTAAGGCACATTGTCCTGATTTTATGGTTTATTTATATTAGCCGAAGATGGATGCACAAGATGCAGTGTATGAATGTAACACTGGAAATATATGACTAAATTACCACAGCTAATTTTAAATCAAAATTCTTTTGGTTAATTAGAATTTTGTTAGAGAGCATACAACATAAAACAGTTACAAACATCAAGGTTCTATGATTTATGTTTACAGTTGTATTTCTTTTTTTACACTCAACTCAAGTGAGCTTATGACAGTCCCTAAAAATATTGCCCTGCTGGGTTCGTAGTTACTTATTTCTAAGCTTACGGACAATACACCCTCAGCCCAAGGCAGATAGACGGGATTCACACATAGGTTATCATCTTCTTGTTTGTGAGTGTTTATTCTAAAATAGGTTATATTAATATTTGAAATTATTACCATAAAATTATTCCTATATCTTTATTTTTAAGGTTCCGTAGCTGTTTTGAGTAAATACGGATCCCTCATTAGATCATGATGAAGAAACATGACAATTTCATAAGGGTTTCGTTTTTCACCAAAAACACTTTGGTACGTGCTGCCTGTTGCTATCAGACAAGTAAAATCGCTACATCGCTACCGACATTTCAGCTTTCAATTCAATTTATTTAATGCGAAAATGGGTATACAAAAGGTGTTAAATTTAAAACAGTAAAGCTCTCCAAATTCCGCCTTTCGGCATGCATATATATAAGTATCCTGCTTACAATATTAGAATATTTTCTTATAATATATTTATCTTAATATTTTTGAAATTATTTACCTAATAAAATGTCAACCAATAAATTATCAAATTGTGTATTAAATTATAATGATGTCAATTAAAATTCATACAATTTATATTATAGTTTTGTCATTTAAATATTCATCGATACTGTAATATGCCTTATCGGTTAACATCTTTTTTACACGTTTTCTAAAGATGGCGTTTGATTGTTTTAATTGAAATTCTTCTGGGAGGTGATTATACAGTTTTGGTGCTTTACAAAATATACTTTTATTAAAAAACGCAGTCTTGTTGGGAGGGCAGTATAATTTATTCCTATGACGTATGCTCTTGCACGTTTCAAATAAATTCATATTATACCTAACAAAAAAATTCTAATTTATTTACTTGCATAAAACATGATTTCAAATAGTAGTTATATTTAAGTACACTTGTTTTTGCCAGATTGACTCGCAGATTTAACTTGTACAATTAATTACAATATTACCTTATTCATACAACTAATTAAAAATTATATGTCAAAAACCCAATAAAAAAAAAGCGTCCACAGTCCCATAGATAATTATAACAGTCAATACAAATTATTTTGTAATAAAAAGTAGTTGTTAATGGGATTATCATTGTCAATTTGAATTATAGTTTATCATTTATAGTGTAATAGTATTTATTAGCAAGCAACTTTTTCAGATGGATTTTAAAAGAATTTGTATTTCACGATTTTACAGTTTGTGGAATATTATTGTAAATATTTGGTGCCATGTAAACGATGCTTTTTTTGCAATAAAGCTGTTTTGCAAGGATTTTTTAGATTTTAAAATAAAGACCAGAAATTACTACCTGCCCTCGGAATTGATGATACTTAAACACATAAATATTCATAGACCTGAGTAGTTATATTGCTTTCCCAAGGTAGGTAAA
Source organism: Dendrolimus punctatus (assembly GCA_012273795.1). Classification (NCBI taxonomy): domain Eukaryota; kingdom Metazoa; phylum Arthropoda; class Insecta; order Lepidoptera; family Lasiocampidae; genus Dendrolimus; species Dendrolimus punctatus. Next base: position 7,425,199 of record CM022546.1, on the reverse strand, counting down.
CAGGGTTATTCCAACTGCTAATCATAAATAATACATATTATAATCTTACCATACAGGTGTTTATTATCCAATGGGCTTGGTGTATTTTTACCCCATGGGAAGTCATCGTCACTGCATCCTAGAGGCATTCCATTATATCTGAAAATTAAAAGGAAAGTCCCTTAAATAACCTTAGGTTGCCTGGAAGAGATCGCTTTGAGCGATAAGGCCACCTGTTGTATTGCCTAGAAAATATTGTAAGTATGGTCTGTTTCGGTAATTCTATATGTTGGTGTGCAATAAAGTGTTATCTATCTATGTAACCTCTGTAGTAAGGGACACATTTTTGAAACCTGAAAGCATGTGCAGCTTAAGTGTATTTTCAGATGTAATATCCATAATGGGTATCAGCGGAGGACTTTGTAACTAAACTATTTGGTGATATTATTTTGTCATCAAAATGTGATATAGACAATTGGAGTATGTAACAATTTTGATGAAAAAATAATGGTACCAAAAAATGTAGTTACTAGATCCTGGACTGACACGGACATTATTTTTTATATTGCAGGAGTTCAGCAGACAGGCAGAAGGCCCACTTGATGGGAAGCAGTTACCATCGCCTACGGACGCTACAAATGCGCTGTTGCGCTCTAAAGGGAGATTGGAACCTGGTCAGTAATGCCGGAACACAACTCAAGGTTGTCATGGTGGCATAATCTAGACCAGGGGCGGTAGCCATCCAGTCCAGCAAATATCCTACCACCTGTCAATATATTATACTTACATATATATATAAAATAAAGCTGTATATTGCGGTTACCAGTCCTTGTTTATCAATTATATAAATAGCATAAATATTGAGTTAACAACTTAAATTAGTATCTAAAACATTGTTTCCTTGAGTTCATATCCTGTTCCTCTAACAATGTTGTACTTTTAATACTGAACTTGTACATAGATAACATTTCACAACTGGAAACAGAGAATTTATGTACAATGCAGACTCAAAGCCCATTATTATATTTGTTAATAGCAGGGTCGGCAGTGTTCTGCCCTGAAAAATCTAGAACTGATAGCAGCACCACCTACTGGGTCTAATTGTAAATCTAAGCTATCCTGGCATCCACTCAACAATCATTTCACATACAAAAATTTTCATCAGTCCAGCGGTTTAAAAGTTCAGTGCCATACACACATAAAGAAGGATTATATTTGTAAGAAATAGCTTAGTTTATACTGATGGTGAATATATAATATAACGTCATGTTGTATACACATTCTATAATTTAACATATTATGTAAAAAAAAAATTATTGCTGGAGTACAGCAATAAAAATTTCAGCAGGCAGACTGACAGCCCAACTGATGGACAATGGTTAATGTCGCCTATAAACATTTGCAACACTAAAGGTAGGTACCCATGTAGTGTCCGACTCGTAGATGGGGCTGGAACCAGGCCACTAATGTGGAAACACAACTCAAGGTTGTTATGGCGGCACACTCTAGACCAGGGGCTAACACCATCCAGACGGGCAAATGCCCTACCACCTGGCTGTGGGTTGTTTTGTCGCTTTGCCACAGCCATTTGTATTCTTTATGTTCCTGCACAGATATTATGGTGCCTTGCATGACTTGAATAGCTTATGTATATACAAGAACTATGCTAAGTCATATAAGTGCCAGACACAAAATTTGACTTACTATTTACCTAAACTACTTAGTTTGCAATAAATAAAGAACAATAAATACCCAATTCCCACAATCTTATTTTCACTATTGACTATACAAGCACCAACTTGATATGCCGGATCTTTACTTCTTTTCGCTGCCAAAAATGCTGTGGCCATGAAATAATCTCGCCATCCGAGGTACTCTTCTCTCTTTCCTTGTTTATCGCCACTGGAATCAAACAAATATGGCATATGAAGAATAGGTAATAATGTGAGGTAATGTGTAAGGTCCCTTCATGACAACAGTTGCGAGTCTATCTCAGTTACGTTTTTGGATTGAAGATATAGCTGGAACAAAAAACACTGTTTCTACATTTGAAAGAAAAACTGGCTGTCACATTCCACAAACAGTACAGTGACCAACAATCGGGTTCAACAGCTCATTAAATATTAACAGCATTTATCATTTCATTTGAACTAACACTAAGTAGATAGTATGAGAACAAATAGAATAGAATGGAATACAATAGAATATTATAAACTCAAGAACTCTGCACAAGACATCAAAATGAAACAAACATGAAAATTTTAGATAAAATTACTGTTGTAATCCTTAACATCTTCATTAAAATCTGTTAAGCTATTTCGGAGCTTAATTGCGACAATCAACAAACACAGATAAGAATCCTAAAAACCATAACTTAGAATTGGGCATCATATAGATGAATTTCTAATTACATTTAAACATTTATTTTGTAATTGCATACACTTAAATTTTATTTTCTGGTACCTATAGCTACTAGAAAATAAAATAGGCTTCTAACATATTGATGTCATTGATTATTTTCTGCTTTAAATACATTTTTCCTAATATTATAAATAGAATACACTTATATATAATTACCATGACTTTATAAACTAGGACAAAAAAAATAAAATTTAGTTATATTGTGTTAGCTGCATCCTGTGGTCTCCATCAACATGGTTATGGAAAATCATTATATTTTAGACAATTCACATTATATCTTTATAAATTATAGCCTATGTGTAATTCTGATGTGTAAACTATATTATTGTAAAGTTTCAACAAAATCCATTCAGTAATTTTTGTGTGAAAGAATAACAAACATCCATATGTTCTTACAAAGTTTCACATTAATAATATTAGTAAGTTTCTACCCATAGTCACTCAAGATTATAAGTAGAACACTGCCTTTAAGCCCCCATATTCTATAGGCGAGGTGCAGGGGCCTAGTAGGCTGGCTACTTTTCCTTGCTGAATAGCCATACTAATCTATTATCCAAGGTACACACCAGCCCTCTGATCACCTTAAGTTACTGAGTCGTTTGGATAGATTTTGGTAGAGGCTCATGGCTTCAGGACCCCACGGTCCAAGCTTCAACAAGGAATAACACAAATTTTAAATAGTCTTCATAATAAATAGGTTATTAAAATATTTTAACCTTACTTTTGGTTCTAAATCAATTATCTGAGGCCTACCACTATGAAAAATACTTGCTCATCATAGAAATATAGTATTTCTATAATAATATAAATATATAAAATAGAAATATTATTAAAAATGACCGGTTATAAAATATGGTTAAAACTTTTGAACAAACCTTTCTACTTCTAGAGACAAATGTGAAACTTTGTCGCTTAGATCCATAATTCTCACAGCGTTAGATCCGTAATAAATATTAACTAGTAACTAAATTATATATATACTCGCTCATTGATGATAATTATAATAAAATTAGTTATCGAAAAGTCAACAATATCTTGTCAAACAACAAACAAGAACTTCAAACCGGTAATTCCGTCACAATAGAGCAGCGTAGACAGAGAAACCTAGGATTCTCTGTCTATCTACAGCGTTGCCAGATGACCATGTCAATTAATCCCCAATTTTTCTTCACAAATTCCCAAAAATAGGCTTTTTGAGAATAAAAATCCCCAAAATAGTTTTTACTTATTTTAAAGGAGAAAGAAAAAAGCAAAACCACCGTCATAGCGAAAACGTCACTAATAGAGGTGAGTAACTCCTGAGTGATTAACTCAAAAGATATATATCCGACGCGAAGAGTGATTAGATCCGTATATCACTTGCATTCAAAATGTATCTTTATATCTTTAACTTTTTAGTTCATTCCTGTTCCACGCGATGAGAGAGAATGATTGACCCGCACACTGCGCATGCGTAGTGAGTGAACGAGGAAACCGAATATAATTGCAAGCCAAAATAAATCGTAACTCTGTAGTTTCATGGTTTAATTTAGTTTTAATTTAATTAATTTAGTTATATTTCTACACTCTTTGTTTATATTTTTTGGCGTTACCACAGGTACGCGTGTCGGCTCTGCCAGTATATCACTCACAGATAATAACTCATCTTGTCTGCAATTGACACTGACACTGTTCACTGTAAAGATAAAGATATGAAAGAGGGATATATATCTTTGTATCAAAAAGATATATATCACTCTTTCCTTTTTGGTGAGTGATTTTTCCCATGGCTAGTCACTAATGACGTCATCATTTTCCCACATGGGGCGCTCACAACGACCCGTGTCAATAGGTGCGTTAAATAACCATTCCACTTGAGTTTACGATTGTGACGCCAGCAAATAAGTAAAACGGGAAAAACCGCAGTTGTGAACGTGATCATTGTCAGTCTCTAACGGAAAGCAGCCTATGGGATACGACGCATACGAGTAGAGACGGCATAATAAATAAATAACGTAAATGAACGAACGAATGAATTGGATTATTAATATGAACTATTGAATTGATTCACTAGTAGAGTATAATTCTAAGATAAAGTAATAATACCCTATTGTGACTTAGATATAATAATTGTAGTGATGAGAATTGTGCTTGTAGATGAATTATTGATACTTAAAATATCTCTCCAAAATTTCTCACAACAAAATATTTACCCCGAAAGTCCCCCCAAAGAATCTTCACCCCCGAATCTCCCCCCAGACGTAAAAAAAACCCCGAATTTTCAGGGAATCCCCCCCCACCTGGCAACGCTGTCTATCTACCACAAACTAATATGGATATAGTCTGGCTATCGAAAGTTGAACCTGAGTAATATGCAAACTTTTTACATGGCAACTCTAATGCGAATGTCAACGTCTTTTGACAAACAAGATGGCAGTTTTCGTTTGGTTGTGAGTGGATTTGCCTGTGTTGATACTTTAGTGGCGTCCCATATTCCGGGCACAGCCCTGACAGCCAGGGCTGCTGCTACACACCAGGAGGCCTTGAAATGTTGCAAATATGTGTCCAATGGTTGTGGGTACGTATTTCTGGCTTTCGGGTCGAGACTAGGGGGCCGTGGCGCCTGAAGTTCAACATCTCGATCGGGACCTCTCAACGCGTCTAATTGAGGTCTCGCATGACCAAGCAGTCCCACTGCTGGGCTTGGGCACCCTATTTTAAATGGGGGAGGAGGAGACAATATACCCTCCACATTTTTCCCAAGGCAGATTGGCAGGTCTGACACATTGATTATATTGACGTGCAGGATTCATCTCAGTTTTCCATCTCCGTCAATATATGATATTTATAACAATATGCACCTTAGGTTAGAAAACTACCTAAGTTGTGCATGCTTTCCAATCAGGATTTGAACCTGTGAACTGTGTTTAGGACACGAGAACTAACCATTAATCTATTACGGCTTTGTGTGGCAATTAAAATGAAAGCAATACGAAAATATATAGCACGAGACAGTAACTCTTTGTTCTTGAATGTACTAATTTGTAAAATCTTGTATGTACCTGTTTAATACGAATAGTACCACTATCATAATTGTTGGAGCCCACAGTAAACTCATGGGAGATGGCCTTCATCCAAATTTGATCTTGAACAGGCGGGCTAGGTGGCAAAACTCCTCCACCAGTCATTGTACTCGCTTTTTTAAAAGCCAACTTAGATTTTAAATCTTGTAATATGGAACTGTTGAAATCTGATTTTGATTATAGCGGATAAAACTAAGTTTTTACCGAATATTGCAGTTTATTTTTCAAAAAATTTAATGTCTACTGATTTCCATCTAACTACTGGAATTTAAAGTAGATAGTCTATATTCTATTCTAGGTCATTCTAGATTCGAGATATAAGGATTAGTAATAACAAGTATTCCAAATTTCATTAAAATCTGTTCAGTATTTTTGGCGTGAATGAGTAATAAAAACATCTCACAAACTTTCGTATTTATAATATTATCGTTAGAAACGGGTATGCTTTATTTATTGTCACACATAAAATACACAACATAAATAATTAAGTAACTACCAAGTGTCAAAATAGTTTAATCCAACTTTTTCATAGTAATTTTGATGTTGCCATACGTGTATTATTTAAATTTCCCGCCATTTTCCAGGTTCAACTATCGATAGACAGACTATAACAAATACAGTACACTATACGTAAAATGGATGAGCCTCTCTCAAATAAAATATCATTTACCTTGTTCGATAGATGGCGGTACAATCGATAATTCTATAAATTCCACTGGATGGAACTTATAAATTATGTCTTGTGCTAAATTGGAATAAAAGGGAAAGACAGATAATATTTATTAGGATTTGGTTTTTCCGACGTTTCGGCCGCCTTTCAGTGGCCGTGGTCACGGCTTAAATTACCACGCTTAAAACCGTTAAAACGTAATTTTATTAAGTATACAAGTCGCTAAAACTTAAGAAAATATTATGTATGAGACTTTAATTTAAACCAAAAGTAAAACACACTAGCGTCTTCTCATCTCCAGGAGTCCAAAGTTGGGGCTGGTCGCACATGACTTTGGGCCCATGGGGACCAAGTGCCCACAAATTATTTAAAAATATTAAAAAACGCCTGGTTGATATAACAAGACACCGGAAGGCTTACCTCGCTCAAAGGATTAGCCTTTTATCCAGCGAGGTAATGCTGCCAGCCTTCTAGGTACAATGCCCAGTGACCGTGGTCTGGTGGGGCTGGACGGGCTTTGATATAGGTTTTTTCGTTTTTTTTTACGTCAGGTTTATATATGGGATCGTCTTACCATTTATTACTTAGTTTATTTTCTTATTTAATATTATTTTTAAGTTAGTTTATCTTTTTTGCCCTACCTGTTCGTTTGTATAGTTCTAATAATAGTTCATATAATTTCTCCAAAGTAAAAAATAAACTAACACCAACACTTAAAACTTCATATAAAAATGTGCGAAATTCACCAGTTCGTCGGTCATTCATTCATATTTAATGATATTGCCCAGCGCCATCATAGGTGAAGTTAAGTGGACTAAATGGAAATTATAATTTTTGATGTTCCTGGACCATTTGATGGCACTATTATTCGTATATATTTTTATTTTTCAATTATACAGGGGAGATCCACTGGCATGGTACAGACTATCTCTTATTATATTATATGTAGACTGAGTAGACCTGTCTACGGTAGTCTGGGATCTGTAAATAGCAGCGAGTCATAGAGTAGAACACAGACTAGTCTCAGCGTGACCATGTGCAACATAGTAGAAAATCTTAGTGGTCGTGTTTCATTTGCAATAATGTTACATATATAGACCGTTTAACGCAATTATGACAATTTGTTTTATTTAAATTTAAGATGCGACATTATTAACGACATTAAATATTGATAGTTATTTTATGAATAGACATTACACAATGTGGCTTTTCGATAACGGCGCTATTTTTAACGCTTCAAATAAGACGCATTTAGTCACAGTCAGTATCTTATATCTAAAAGGTTATGTAAAATATATACATACAGTTATGGAACCAGAATAATACAGTACTAACTAGCATTTACTGTGGATATTATTAATACAGTAGTATTTATAGCGGAACGTTCCATCAGCGAGCGTGATTAAAAATAGTTTTGAACAGAAACCACACGAACCTTCAAATTCCCGCTTGACATTCAAATC